>JAUZSX010215622.1:0-15844 GCA_034780655.1 Idiosepius hallami
AAAAAGCATATTTTTTTCAAAAAAGAATATTCTTTTTACAAAAAGCATATTGTTTTTTTTCAAAAGAATATGCTTTTAACTTAAAAAAATGCTTTTTGTTAAAAACATATTTTGAAAAAAATAAAAAGAATGTGCTTTTAACAGACAACATATTCTTTAAAAAAAGAATATTCCCGAGAAATAAAGGCATATTCTTTTTTAAAAAGAATATTCCCTAGAAAAAAGCATATTTTTAAGCATATTCTTGAAGAATATTTCCAGCATATTAAGAGAATATAAATCATATTTTAAAAAGAATATTGTCACAGCCCTAATCATCAGATATTGTTCCAGGCTGGTTGATAGTACGGTCAAATAAGTTGGAGACACCAGTTCCTGCCAAATAATCGAAGTTAAGCAACATATAATCTGTTCAGTACTAAGATGGGTGACCACTTAGGAATATCTGATATTGTTCCAGGCTGGTCGGAAGTACGGTTAAATCACGTAAGAGACACCAGTTCCCGCCAGATAAGCGAAATTAAGCAACGCACAGCCTGTTCACTACTAAAATGGCTGACCACTTAGGAATATCAAATATTGTACCAGGGTGGTCGGAAGTAGGGCCAAATGGTGTTAGAGATGACATGAGCATGCTTTCAACAGGCTTGGTAGAGTACCTGATATTCCTAAGTGGTCACCTATCTTAGTACTGAACAGGCACTACATTGGTTTACCTTGATGAACTAGCCTGGTAGGATACCTGATATTATTACGTTGTCACCCAACTGATCACGGAACGGGATCAACGTTGCTTAACTTTGGTGATCTGACGGGAACCGGTGTCTCAAACCTTGCTGCTTTTGGTGTTGTGTACAAATACAAGTGTTGTTTCTTTTTCTCTCCAGTTATTTCTCCAAATGTTTTGGCTAAACGTGTCTAATCACTTGTGTGTATCGATTTTTTTGGTGGTTGGTTGTTCTTTGCAAAAGCAACTAAACAACATTATTATTAAGTTTTTAATTCCTTTCTTTTTTCTTTCCTTTCTCCTGTTTTCTACTTCGACATTTGAAGTCGTAGTCAACAATTCTGTTTTGTGATCAACGCAGAGGGTAGCTATTAACATTCCGTACCTGCAAATTACCTTGGGCGAATATCAATCATCACTCGTACAAAAACGGATGTAATTTCTGCAAAACTTACTTGCTCTTTACGATACGCTATTTCTAGTCCAAACTCGACATTTACTTCTCTAAACACGGCAAATAACACAATCAAACAACAAATAAATAAAATAAAAAATGCCATTTTTCCTCACTTTAGAGTTTCTGTGTAATGTCTTTTTGCTGACTATTGTCCTCATCTTCATAATTGTTGTTTTACAATGTTTAGGTCAACAATCTTAGAGATTAGACATTATTGTGTTCATTTTTTGCTGACTATTGTCCTCATCTTAATAACTGTTATTTTACATTGTTTCACCAAACAACCTTTAAAATGAGACTATTGTGCATTTATTTTTTGCCGACTGTTGTCCTCATCTTCATAATTTTTGTTTTATAATGTTTCAGTCAACAATCTTTGAAATGAGTCTTCATTTTGTAATCATGTTTTTTTCTGACTATTGTCCTCATCTTCATAATTTTTGTTTTAGAACGTTTCAGTCAACAATCTTTGAAATGAGTCTTCATTGTGTAATCATTTTTTTTCTGTCTATTGTTCTCATCTTCATAATTGTTGTTTTAGAACGTTTGTCTTAGTGTTTTTGGGCGAGGCTCTGTGTGGGTGTGTATGTTTGTGTGATGTGGTGTGGTGTAGTTTGGTGTGTGTGGTCTACTTTGCAATACAGCAAATACAACGTTCGTTCCCTAATCACCCTAAAAAGTGTGGATAATACCGAAGTCGTATACACACGTATATATATATTATTTTATATTATATTATATTTACTTGGTAAATACCAACCCAAGTTTGGCACAAGGCCATTTTTACGTGCTCTTACTCGGGCTTTTTACATTCGGTGTTACCCTTCAGGTAGATGAGCTGCTCTCCCGAGTTAACGAGCCCCATCTGCCCGAGACAGCTAAAGGTGAATGTAATGGTTTTGACTGAGATTTGAACTCGCGTAATACGATTCCAGATCCCGAGCTGCCCTCGTAGTCGAGTATGACTGTCCTCCGTGTTGGTTCTGTTGACCCTTTCGGGAGGACGACTGTGTGTGATGTTTTTTTTAACGTGAGGAGTCTGATGCACCTGCAGTCACCACACGGCCCCTTGGCTAAGGAGGAGGAACTGGTTCCAATGGCATGGAGAGAACCACGACGACTGGAGGCAATCCTCTGCTAGAGCCTTCAATGCCGTTGTGTCACAGTGGACACCATTCCCCACATCTGCCGTTGAGATCTTGCACTATTTAACCCTTTGAGTCCTAATTTATCAAAATTACCAAGTAGTCACTCAGGGCCGTTATATTAGGGAAACATATTAGGATCAAAATGTTGATGTGTCTTCTTTTGCCTTATGTTTTCAGGGCCGATATATTGACCCCTTAGGGTCGAAAGGGTTAACTCATAGCGGGAGGGAAGATAGGGCCTCATACCTTTACCAAGGGTATTAGTAGATATGTTAATGTAGACGGAACAAATTGGATTCGAACCCGCGTAGTACGGTTCCGAAGTCAGATTGTCTATCCACTTGGCCACGTCGACTGCCATTTTTTTTTCAATAGACAGGTTTAAAAAAAACACAAAAGAGAGAATGGTTAGATATATTCAAGTAATGTAGTGATTTTATTTGTAGAAAGTTTTTCTCGTATTTATAATTGTTATTGTGTAACAACAACTATAAAAGATGAGAACAACAGTCCACGAATAAAATTAATAGATGGATTATGAAACTTCGTCTCAAAGAATTTCAAATGTGTTTTAAGCATCTTGATTCCAATCATCATAGTGTATCGCACAGTGATGTGCCTAGTGTAACAATTGATTTCCTCGAAAGGAGTAGCAGGGGCACCACGTGCAGGTTTGTTACTTGCCCTTGTACAATACCTGGTAAACTCAAATGGTCACCCATCTAACTATTGACCAGGCTCGACGTTGCTTAACTTTGGTGACCTTACGGGAACAGGTGTATCCAACGCGAATTGTCCGTATGTTGTATGATGAACATTAAAATGTTTTGTCAGGATTTATAGGCAGAGTAGATATTATCAAATCTTTTGTTTTAAGGACTTCTTGGTAAACTCCTATTCAAAGCTCATTGTTTGAATCAAAGTTAAAAAATATGTTGAAAGTAAGTACAATAACTCGTCTACAATCTTTAATTAAATTACCTCTCTTAATCCCATAATTTCTTTTTTACTCTCTGCTTCTTAGTGTCATAATAAATTTACTTCACTATATACCCGTCACACACGTGTTTGTGTTCCTCCTTCATATCGTTTGTTCTCAATCCTTTTTCTCTATTTTCACTGCACAATGCAACTCGTAACAAAATATTTGTGATTCCTATGCAATCGACCACCCTTTTTATCAATTAAAATAGAATATCCAATAAGCTGCAAATGAAGAAAAGATAATCCATATATTTTAATATTCCCTTACATAAAAAGGTTTTTTTTTAAATATTTTTATATCAAATGCTAAATATTTCTTTCTTTAAAGTCAATAAAAATCTTAGCCAAGGGGCTTTTGCTACTTCAACTTTTCTTGCATCTTATTTCTTGATGCTCTCTTTGCTTTTTGTTATCAACAAGATATTTTTGTGTGATAAGAATCTTTTTTTTAATTATTTTTGTATTCATTATTCCTTTACCAAAAAAGCTTTTCTTGGAAAAATAAATATAAACTTGAATGAACTTCAGTTTCTTTGAATTTTCTTTCTTTGTATATTATTTTTTTTTTCTCAGGGTTGTATAAACCTTTATAGGATTTCTACCGGCTTATTTAGGATTTTGAAGAATTCTTTCTTTTCTTATAATCTGGAGAAAATAATCAGAAAGTTAAAACTTTGAAGCTATTGAAATGTGACAGAACCTACAGCAGCCACATTAATTTTCTCTAAAGGAAATATAGTCACTACAATACATTTTCTGTATCATAATCATATTGACATTTAATTATTTAACAATAGTAATGTGCAAAATGTTTACTCATTAGGTATATTATACTATGATAATTATCATCAATAGTATTATACCATGTCTCTTAAAAAATTTAATGGAACTAATGTCAGGGAGTTATTGAGTAAGCTATATCTAGAATATTGTAGAAAATAAACTAGCAGTATATTTTATTTCTTTGTCTGAAATACAGTTAACTAAATATCAAAATAACAATACACTTAAAGCAACTGTCCATATCGTTTTATAGGTCTTAATAAAAGAACATTTCTTGATATAAATGTATAAATGTTATAGATTTCTCTCTTGCAATCTAGCTTGCTTGCTACCAATATGTATGTATGTATGTTCAAATGTTTGAAAGAAAGATAAATTGCAAAACTTTATTTAGATAAGTTATCTACAATTTAATAATAAATAAAGTACTTATGTTTATGGACAATGGGGATATCAAGATGTTAAGACAAGAACATTTACCTTAATAATGTTCCATCAAGCTTTAAATAAAGCATACATACAATGGCTGCCGGTTTAAAGCTAGGACAGAGATGGTGAAAGATAGAACTTGTAAGCAACATAGAAATACAGAATAGTGAAAAGAAAAGAGACCTTTAGAAGATCAAGTATTTCCCCTGATTTGAAGAGGGTATCAATTATTCACTAACTGACATGAAAGTTTTCTGGACAATCTCAAGGCAAGGGTTAGGATTGGGAAATAGGTTTCCATAAAATTGTAGATGGTGCAATCAATCACTGAAATCCAGATGAGCCATTGACAAGGAAGTGCTCATTTATGTGGCACAAATTAGAATTGATTGTTAAGTATTTAAACAAGAGCAAAGAAGGTAAAAGATAGAATGATGAAAAGGATGCAAGAGAAATCACATTCTCTCAACCGTTTTATTATTATAAATGTGTGGTTTATTTTTTCCCATTTTACTTTCTTAATTGAATGCATGAAAGTAATAATTTTTGTTTTTGAAACATTCAAAATATCCACAAGATTTATCTTCACATATGCTAGCAGAAAGATAAAATAGATTTATAATACTGTTAACTATGATATAGTGGTATAAGCAACTTTGGAAAGTAAAATTTTGGAGCAATAAGTAATCTTCTTTATTAAAAAATCAAATCTTTTCTATAACTTTTGTTTTTATCATTTTTAAGAGAAAATTTGCCCCTTTTTTAGAAGTGAAATTTGTTAATTAAACAATTATAACAGGATAGAATTGTCTAAGACAAAAAAGGTTATATACACCAACAATAGTAAAATTTGCTCTTAATTAAGAGGCTTTTTTTATATATAATCTGAATATCAAAACATCCACTTAAAAGTTAATTTATATTTATTCATATTAACTGTACATTTAGCTTATTTTAAAAAGTGTATATATATATATATATATATATATATATATATATATGTCTAAGTAATAAAATTGCTTAAATTTATAGTTAGAGTGCTCAATATTGGTGATAGAGCATGTAAGTTAAGCTAAGACACGGAGTTAATGGCCCTCGGTGACTGTCAGTTTCTTGCCTCCACGGTCATTCGGCCTGATAACTGTTGCAGGCGAGAAACTGACTGTTGCCAAAGGCTGTTAACTCTGTGTCTAGCTTAACTAATATAGATGCTCTATGACTGATACTGGGTACTGTAACTATAAATTTAAGCAATCTTATTACTTAGATTTATATATATATATATATATATCTATATATATATATATTTGGAATTTAAAAAAAAACTTTTTAAATTTTGTATGAGCCTTAAAATTGGATAGATGGATCAATATATGCATTTAATATTCTTAAAATATTGAAAAATGATGTTAGCACAATTATTCGTATTCTCCATTCAATCTGAAATATGAAAATAAATAAATAAAATCACTGGATTAATTTAAAAAACATAAAATAATACAGAACAATGATGTCTATAATATTCTAACAGTATAATGCCTTATTTCTCTTCTAGTGTTATATCTCATAAAAAATATTAGTCAAATAACCTTATTTGGTTGAATTTTCTCTAAATCAATTTTTAAACTTCTTTTAATGCATTTAAATCTAATCTCTGAGAATCTCTTTCAAAGAACTTGAATTCATAATTTAAAAAAAAAGGACCAAATAAAATTCTTCCAAGTCATAAAAATTAATTGCAATTTAATCAAAACCTCCTTAGTTTAATTAGTTTAGCATAAAATGAACTCTATCTTAAAGCATTAACCTCAAAGAGTCCTTTTTTCTTCTTTTTTATGCAAATTTCAAAAACGCTTTGATTAGCTTGTTTGTTTTGATTATCAGTATTCAATTTATTTTTAATTTTCTGTTTCTTATTACTATTTTATTTCTTGATACAAAAGCAAGAAGTAATATAACAGCTTTTAGTAGGAGAAACATATTTATGTTTTAAGTTGTTGATACTCTCTCTATATGAAAGCCTCAAAAAAGAAATAATGGATCTATTTTTTCTTTGCTTCTCATTTTGCTAGAAAATTGGATGCTAAAGTAAATCAGATTTGTTTGTTCATTTCAAAAATTTAGAAGAAACAAATATATTTTAAGATTTTATTATTCAAGATATTTTTTTTTAAATCTGCTTCGAAAAAGGAGTGCCAAATTTTGATATCTTTTATTACGGCAAAAATCTATCAATAAAAAGCCAAAAAATTATTTAGATATAATAGTAAGAGCTTAGATATGTAATCATTAAATACTGATTCAAATCCTGCATATTTTGAGTTCACTTTCTGACCAATGGCTTTTGCAAAGTAATGTATTACCCACTCCCCACCAAGTTTTAAAACAGTTTATTAATATTGTGGTTTATTCAACAAAAAACTATTCTACACCAACGACAATATTAATACTAATAAATCTTTAGAAAATATAATCATAATAATATATCATTGTGGACCCCTAATTTATTCTGTTTTTTTTTCAGTGGACCTCTGGAAATATTAGATGGGCTCCTAGAGTCCATGTAGACCCCTAATATCCAATACATAAAAACTCTAAAATACATAGACTCATGGCAGATAACTGAAAACTTCCTTAAAAAATGTTTCTCTAAAAGATTTTAACATATTTAATTTAAGTAGCAGATGTAAGAAGATATTCCATTTAGTAAAGATATTAAAAATGAAATGTTGAAAAAATGGGTAAATTTCCTAACAAAGATAACACAAAATCAAATGGTAAATGTAAAAATGTATAAATACCATACAAATGGACATAAACAATTTTTAACACACACACACACACACACACACACATATGTATATAGACACATTGAAAAATTCTGTTAGAAATTTCTATTTTTAGTCCCAATTATTAGAACAGTAAATTACCTAGAATAGACATAATAATTTGGCTTGCATAATAATTAGGATAATAAAAATAAATCTTTTTGATCAACTTGTAAGTTCATCTAAAAATTGTAGATTTTGTTGATCATGCATATGTAAAATTGATGAAGACATTATTTTTTAGAAAACTTCATTTAATTAAACTGCCTAGATATGTATTGCTAAAGCAAAAAAATAAAATAACAGGAATAAGTTTCTTCTCTGAAATAAAATTTTTTTCCCATCAAATAACCAAATAATTAGTTCTAGAAATCTTCTTTCAAGAAAGAGACATGCCAACAACTTTCACTGTATTTCTTTATTTTGCATGTTTTCAGTCTTAACATTTAAATAATTGCAGGACTTATAGTATTTTACACTACTATTTATGATAATAGAAAACACTTTACAGAGCGCTGTCCTGGTGGCCTCGCGCGATCCTCTCGTCGAGGAGCGCTGTCCTGGTCACCCCGCGTGAACCTCTCGTTTTTATTCCCCCACAACTTGAATAATTAACCTAAATCACAAAGATTATGTGGTAAGAAAAATTTGATAAATATAAAGATTTAAAGATGGTAAAACAAAAGAAAGCCAAACCAGACTTTAAAAAAAATGACTTCCTTCATTTGTTAGAGAATGGTAATTCTCTCTTTAAATGATAATCTCTTAACAATCTGAAAAAACACATGCACAAACCTTTTCTTTAACCAAATGACTACTAAAGGAGGAGCCATTACTTGAAATAAGACGGAATCCCAAAATCAAATCCATTATTTATATGTGTTATTATCATAAGAAATTTCACTGAGTGATGAAATTACAGGCTTAGTAAATGAGATTTCTCATATGGCAATTATTTCCCACTTAAATCATACTGAACATATCCTTATTATGTTTTTCTGGCAACTTTCTGCTGTTTACAGTTTATCAATATCTAATTCTAGAACCTTATTACAAAATACGTTTTTGTGGCAAATGGATTTTTAGAAGAATAAGCAATGGACTATTTAGCACAGAATTGGTGATAAAATGCCTTAAAAAATCTTTGGCTCAAAAGTGAATATAATGCGCTAACCAGGAATCAAATAACCAATTACAGTACTTGATAGAAACCTAAAACCTATCTCTGAATCATTTTAAAAACATGAAGAGAAAAATTAATAATAGTTCCCATTTATTTGAGTACATACCCAACTTTTATAAAGAAATAATTTTTTATGGAGGGGATTTTCATAACATAATTCTTAGAGTTTTGGATTTGATCTATTAGTTTTGATTTGTTTGTCATTTGAGTTCTTTAAATTACACTGTAACATATTTGGTAAATGTATGGATTTTTTTTACATTATCTCTTTAATTAAATTATCTGAATATTTAATTTAAACAAGAAAAATCTCTGTCTATAGGAAAGAAAAGCTCATTGAATCAAGAATTAAGGAATTGCACCCTACAAGTATTTATTCCCAAACATTAGATTTTTTGATGTTATTTTTCATTAGTTTTAATGATCCAATAAAACTAGACAAACAATAATGTACTTTTTTGCTAAAGATGAATTGATATAACAGTAGAAGAAATTGTAATTCAGTTTCTTTGTTCATTGATACAGGTAATTAATATTGGATGTTTTGCTTTGTAAGGATTATCTGTTACTAGTTTATATGCAGCTAAAGATTTATAATGTTGACAAACAAAATATGTAAATGCATATCACTGATAAACCCTTTTTTATAGTTGGTTTATTTTTTATTTTTTTACTGAATTATTACTGTTAAAGAATGTATAGGATTATAAGTCATTTGAGCAGTGGCTGGGCGATTGTAAGATTTGCGCCCCGTCCCTGACCACTTATTACCTATTTACGTTCAAAATTTCAAAAAGCTCTAAATATATTCGTTTTCATGGAATTAGAATTGAGGATCTTATTATATACAACTGAAAATATTTATTTTCATTGGAGTGATAATACAATTAAGAAATCTGTTTAAAAACAGTATTATTACATAAAACATACAACCTTAAAAACTCATTTTGGTTGATAAAATTTCAGATTTTTTGTTGACTTTATACTATAAATTTTTTTGTATTATTTAATTTTGACCTCTCAAAATGCCGCCCCTGGGCATGGACCACCCCCTCCCTTGCTACTCCACTGCATTTGAGACTACTGTAACAATGAAAGTTTAATTTTATTTATGCTTGTTGGGGTTAGTTTAACTTCCATCAAAACAGTATAGCCTGACAATCTTTTTTCTTTCGCGTGTTAAATTTACCATCAATTCAAATATTTTTTTAAAATTCAAATTAGATTTTATTATGGAATGTTACACTAGTTTTATATATTTGTGTTCAAAATACCTGGTAATTTTTCAAAAGGTTTTTATTGAAATATTTGTTTTCACTACTCAATAGGCCAAGCAGGTCACATAATGCTAGAATGCTTTTAACTTGTGTGCAATTTTTCATTCATAGAATTCATAATGAAATTATTTTCTGTTGGCAAAACTGACCTTTCTAGTGTTTTAAAAATCCTTCTGAATCAAATAATTTAAATTTTTGAAAAGATTTAAAAAAATTTTACTCTTTGTTCAATCCTCAAATCCAATTGTGTATCAAAACCAAAACTGGTCCCCTATTTTTCCTGATTATCATTTCCTTACAAAAAATCAAGTCTTCATGCAATTTCTGGTACATAATCAATTTTACACTTTTTCTAAGGTTCCAATTTTACAAATGCTTGAGCTAGACTAAGTTATTGGTGCTAAATTGGTTTTTCCTGTATTAAAATTTTAAAAGATTTTATATTTTTAATCTGGATTTGACCTTGATAGAATTTGGTCTGACATTCGTGAAAAAAGTTGAAGGCAATTAATAAAAAAAGATTCATTGATGTATGTAATTGTTTTGAGTAAGAAAAACAACAACATGTTCAAGAAAACCAGTGGTTTGCATAAGTATACTCTCTCTAGGTAAACCTGGGCAGGTGAAGAGAGTAAGCTTTAATGTCCAGAGCACATGATTAGTTACAACAGACTAAGTTGAAGTCTTTGTAAAGAGAACACATGTGTTGTCAGAAAAATTGGTTATGAACTGCTGTTAGTGTAGTTTGTAACTGGTCTGGGTTTGTTGCAAGTTTGGTGTTTAGTTTACACTGTCAATCTGGTGCTAAGGTGTTCTTTGGCAAGTGAAAGTTTGGGCAAAAGGAGCAGGTTTGGAACTCCCAAATTATTTTGGTCTTGTGCAAAGACATTTGTTGGCTAGTGAAGGGGTCAGTTGTAAGAGCAAATCCAGATTTGTCTACTTCAGCTGCAAAATAACCTAGTTTCAAAACAATTATCCATCGATTAAAACAAAATATATATTTTAAATTATTTTACAAAAATTGTAAATGCAGACAAACCCCATTAAACTTTTATTATTGTTCAAGAACCCCATTTTCAACCTTTAAAAATATTTTTTCCATAAATCTATTGATAACTTTTTGGGCAATGTTACATGCTATATTTGGGGTGTTTTAAGGGGAATGGAAGAAATCTTTAAAATTTTAGAAATAGTTTAGAAGATTACTATTTATATGAACAATGATAGAAATAAACAGACATTTAGGAATGGAAAATAAAAAGGCAAGAAAATGTGACCATGCACCAGTTAAAATACTATTATTATAATCAAAGACAGTTTCAGCCATTGATTATGTATAATTTTTTAATAAAAATATTTCTTTAGGGAAATTTATACATTCAAAAAATATCTCTGTGCAAAAAAAAAATCAATGATCTATCTGAAATGTAATTCATAATTTTTATTCATATTAATATTTTGACTTAAAGGCTAAATAGAGTGATTGTTGGAATGAATGGCACAATTTCCTAAGATTAGTTTTTGTGTACAAAATTAAGTTTGTAGTGACAAATAAAAAAAAATGTTTCATTAAGAATTATTCCTTAAATTCATAATCCTCTTCAATTTTAAGTTCCATCATTTTTGACAGACAGAATACTATGAACTTGCAGTGGTTGATAGATTTTATAACAAAGCCAAGTATTGTATCTTTTTTAGTCATCATATAATTTGATTCCATAATTCTTTTTTGTTATCAAGATTGAAAAAGCTATTGAATGACTTTGATGAGTTTTAATTTTGAAATTTCTTATCTAACTCTGATTAGATTTTTTTAAAACTTTAAAACTTTGTAACAGATTTAATCATTGACATGACTTCTATACAAGCTATAACATAAAAAAAAGACAATAAGTATAACCATGAATTCAATTTAATTCATCAAACTATAACTTACAAGTATTTTTCTTCCTTAGGGTGTCTGAAGTTTAATTGGGACAAAACATAGTAAATAATTTAAAATAAAGATAAGGACAATAGTCTGAAAAACGCTTATTAGATTGTTCATACATCATCTCAATGATTTCAGAAAATAAACTTTTACTTGTTGAAAATCCCCCCAAAGAATAATTATAAAAAATATCAATAAAAAATTTAAAAAGAAATCTAAAATTGAAACTTAAGGGGAGAAAACAGAGATGGGCAAAACAGTGTTGGAATTAATAATAAAGAAAGGTATATCAGATTGTTAAGGAATGAAATATAAAGAAATAGACAATATATATTAAAAAATGAGGATGATTATTATTATTATTATTATTAAAACAACAACAGCAACAACAATTGGGATTTTTTTTTAAATTTACAAATCACAAAAGTTCACCTATGGTGTCCTTCAGACCCATGGTAAAATATAGGAAGGTGTCAAGTTTTTACAATTTAAAATGAGAAATGAATAATGGTGAGAGTGTCAATCTCATGAACATCACCTGAACAATTTCTTTAAAAATGTTCTTTGTTTTTTTTAAAGAAAAATAGTTAGCTATTATGGTTGTTAACATAAAGCCCTGGCTTAAGAAAAAAAAGTTATCAGTGCCTTCTACAATTAAAAAAGAAAAAAAAGTTATGGTCTCTATAATGTAATAAATTCCTTTTTTTCTTCCCTTATTATCTATTGCAATTTTCAACAGATCCGCCATTTTTATTTTTCTTAATATAGAATCTATGGGTCCTGTTAGCTTTATTAACTTTAACTTGTTAATACTGAAGTTAAAAATAATTGAGGTTTTATTTTAAGAAAAGAGTTCTAAATGCCATATTTAGTTATCTTGGCTTTCAATAACTAAAAATGAAATCCTTTTTATTTTTCAATCAAAATAAAGATAGCTTCTTCCTTTTATATAAATGAAATTTTTTTCTATGATTAAATAATAACACCCACCTTTCACACTTTTTCATTCTTAACCACTAACTGCTTTTTCAACTTGCCAAAAATTACAAATGCACTAGTTTATCATGATATCATTCATTAGGCAAATACTTGAAATTAAGAATTAATTTTTCAAGATAACAAAATAGCATTTAAACTAGTTTGGTGAATTCAGTATGGAGAATAAAAGAAAACTAGAATGTGTTTTCATCCTTTCAGGAATTTTAAGATTTTGTTTGATGAAATATAATTCTTTTTTCTATCAGTTAATGCTTGAACTACTTTCCTTAACAAAATTTTTGCTTCTGACTTTCATCTGTTCCAGAATGATTTAAGTTTAAAGTTTTAAAAGATTTATTTATTTGTCAACCATTTGTTGGTAAATTACATTTTAACTCAGAATTTCACTAGGCCTCTCACTATGACAGTTGAGATGTCTTCAAGGATCCTTCCGGTAACTCATTAATGGTTTGTCTAAGAATAGCTGTAGGAAGGAGAGGGCTCATATGTTTCCTAAGTATACTTAAGTGAATTTTGTCGATTCATAATTAACTAAGCTAATTAATAATCAACTAAACATAGCCAAGTAATGCCTTTCACTTTTTCAAAATGAGACAAAATTCATCTCACATTGCAGTAGGGTTGGACTGAGCCATTTTTCAGTTGGACCTGGTTTAAGGCCCCAACATTGTAAGGGGATCCACCTGACTTGGGCTCTCTTGTCTGTGTTTTTTATGAACTCTCTTGTCTGTGTTTTTTATGAACTCTCTTGTCTGTGTTTCTCTGTGTGGACTGCTCGGGCCAGACCAAACTAGGGCTATGAATTTAATAAATGGTTTGAGTTATTTTTATATGAATTTAACAAAAACAAAAGCAGACATAAAATGTTGAGGAGAGGAACATGTGAGACTCAACAATCAATAAAATCAAGTGTGAAGATTAACTAAACTATTGTGTCTATCAAAAATATAAAAATGATAATTAAAAACCTATTGGTATTATGAAAATAATTTCTAATTATGTCTTTTTCTTCTTCAATTCATTTGTTTAATAATAAAAATATATTACTTTGAAAATCTCATAAAATAATGAAAATTTGAAATAGTTTATTAATGCTTTTATGACTATTTAGAAGTCCCCAAATTTTGATAGTTCTTATTGTGTTATTATTTCTTTCCGATTAGAGAACATAAGAGAATTCAATTGATGAATCCTATTGTGTTAAAGTAGTGACTGACGGCTTTCAAGGTTTGATATGCAGCAGGGAAGTCAAATGATTAGGATTACCATTCTTCTTAATTGCAGCAGATTCAAACTGAATTTCTTTTGTGATAACAAATTGCCTCGAGTCAATCACTTGGCAAAAGTTTCAGCAAATGAAACCAGAAGATGATACCTTTGGGTGTATTATATAGTTATCTGTATTTAGTGTGAAGCATTATTGTTAAGTGTCAGAATTTGGCACCAGGGAGTCTGAATGAAAAAAATGGAACAACTGACTTTTCACCTTTTGAATTGGAATAGAGGTTAAACTTATACAAAAATAAAAGAGATAAATAATCTTGGGCTAAAAGCTATAAATAAAATTCAAAGGTTTTAAAAATATATAGTTTTTTGCTTCTGTATTGTACACACACACATATAAGTTTATTATTAAACATTTTCTTGAAAACTAATATTTTTTCTTTATAATAGTTTTAGAATTTTTGTAATGGATACATATCATGGATACTAGTTTTATTTTAGTAATTACTTATTAGTCTATCTTAGATGGAATGGAAATTTCTTTTGTTGCATAGAATATCTTTAGATTCTCTGTCAATTGATTAAAAAAATGCTCGTTATTGTGGTGGATTGAGATTAGGAGAAAGAAGGAACACAACTACTTGGTGAGAATGGAATAGTAGTTTATAACAACCGAAGAAGGTTAATATACAAGGAAGGGTTAGTTAGGTTCAGTTGTCTTAACACGACCCGAGGTAACTCTCAGTGAGTGCTTCTGGCTCATGGAATATATGTCTAATGGACAAGTCCATATTGAAGGATATCTCCCACAATAATTAGATTTTAAAATAAACATTTCAGCTTTGAAGCAACACTAAAAGATATTTTGTGCCATTTTTTCTTGCAATCAATAAACTTGGAAAATTATAGAATTATCTTAAAGATTAGCACATCATAAACAAAGAAATTTTGACATAAATCAATTTAATCTATGAAATATTAGTTTTGTGAAATTGAATTGAAAACATTTTTTTTAAAGACTGACTTTAAAGAAAGAATGAAATATTAAGAAAAACTCAAGAAGGCTCATGAGAATTAATTGTCAATAGCAAATGAGCTATCGTCTCACTCGTGACTATTTTAAATTTCCTTGTAAAAGCTATATTCATTTTAACTAAAAGTATATTGAATAATCATTTTAATCTATAACTAGTACAATTTTATTGAAAACTATTTTTTTTCACAAAAATGTAGCAAAACCCAATTTAAGTTAATAACATCAAATAAAGTCCTTATTATTGATAAGATGACTTAAAATTAAATCTGTTTCTATTGCATACATCTTTTTTATAATATATTTTGATTTTTTGTTTATGACTGAAGTAATTATGAAAATACCATGGCAGAGCCATACCTCAAACTCTAAGGTACATGTCCGCAGATGCAAAATTCAAGACTTCCCAAGAGTATGATGTACAGAGAACAGGTGAATGGAACCAGACAATGAGGAGCACCAAAGGTGCACAACAAAGACAAGCTGAAGTGCACTCTTGCAGCAACTAACACTGACCACTCCCCTTGGGAAGGAGCTGCCAGGGACAGGAAGGTGTGGAATACTATACACCGTGGCAGTGCGTATTTTGAGGAGGGAAGAAGAAAAAGGAAAGAGGCTGGGAGAAGAGGGGGATAAAAGCGAGAACAACTTCATCTTCCTACCCTTCCCTGGGAACACTGTCCGTAGCTTTACTGCCATAGAATCAGACTTTACAGCCATGTATTACGTAGGAACACACACTACTGATGACAGGACCCAATACTTGGATATTATATTTACTTGGTGAGCACCAACCCAAGTTTGGCACAAGGCCATTTTTATGTGCTCTTACCTGGGCTTTT
>JAUZSX010215732.1:0-15842 GCA_034780655.1 Idiosepius hallami
TAAATGATGTGTTTTAAGTGTTTTTTTTTTCATTTTGTATGTTTTATTCCGGAGTTATGACTCCATTTTCAAACTTCTTGTTATTTTATGCTGCTCTTTCAATGCTAAATTTTATTTATTTCTTTTGTTTATTTCTTCTTTCTGTTTACATTTGGTAGTCATGACGTTGATGTGTTTTCTAAAAATCCGTTATTTTTTTAATTATAAACGTCTCCCTTGGCAATATATTAGTCCTAGCACGAAATTGATGAACACAAAATGTTTAAAATGTATATATATATAAAGTAATAAAAAAATGATTAATTAAACATTTAAATAAATGTAAGTCATATTGTTAATATTATAAGCTTTACATTCGTATGCTAGGACTAAAATTCCCTGTCCTTTTTAGAGTTTTATCTCTATTTTTCTCGTTATCTATTGAATATTCCCTAATTAAATCAATATGAAATATGTTCTTTTTTTTTATTCGAAATATTTTTTTATTTTGGAAGTAATTAAAAAAAAATAATTTGAAAATGTTATTTTAAAGTTTTTGTCCAAAAAAAGTGTCAAAAAATTATTCAGATCGGTAAAGTCAAATAGAGAGTTGCAGGGAAAGGTAATTGTTGCAGGAGATTAAGAGAGTCTACATAGCGGGCATTGGGGTGTCAATATACTATATATAAAGAGAGGGAAATCTGACAAAAAACATTACATTCGAATGTGGTATTTATCTTTCAAATAAAATATAAAATACATTAAAAATCTCAGTTTATAAAATTCTAAAAAAAATATTAATATAAGTGATACGAATGAATTTGTCTATTTATTTAAACATAACGGTAAAAATATTAACTTTTCATTAATTAAATAAAATAAATAAAACTAAACTTGTTTTGCGATATTTACTTTAGCGAACGCAGGCAATACAGCGTTTTAATGCTAAAGTTAAAGTAAAATGATAATATCAAAATTTTAAACTAATTAAATGAGTGGTCTTGTGGGCGCGTCGAATAGTATGCAGACGTACGGATTGTAACGTTTTGAGTTCGATTTCATTCATTGACAAAGTTTTATTTATAAAATTTTTATTAGTGATAATGATTTTAATTAATAAATGAAGCATACACTATTAAGCTATGTATTTTATTTATATTTTTTTATTTTATTGATAAAAGACAATTATTATCATTTTAAATATAATTTAGAAACAGGTAATGAATGGTAAATTTTATATTTTGCAGTAAAATATTTCCGTCTTATGAAAAAACAAAAACAGAATAATAGAACAAGGAGTTTTTACGATGTTATTTTCAGTACCTAATAACACATTTTTTTTTACAAAAAATAATAAATAAATTCGGGATTCAAATTATTTTAGAGTTAGCAAAATAAATATTTTTACATTTTATTCAAATTTATTTCTAGAAATGACACCTGTTTGTTGTTCCTTGCTTTTTTTTTTGTCATTTGCGAAGCAATTTTTACATTAATTAAAATTTTTTTCTTTCGTGCAGAATATTATTCAACGGTAGAATCCCAGATTCACTCAATTTAATCCAGAGAATTCTTTGAGGATGAGCACTATTGCGAAACGAATTTTTTTGCACTAAATAGCGTTTTTTTCATTTAAAAATTAGCTCTTGTAAGCGAAGAAAAAAAATTAACAAATCAAACAATTCGATGAATAATTTACAGAATTCAAAACAAACTCCCTGGTTTTAGGAAATTGCTATTTTTCAGCCCCGAATGATATAACATTGTTCAAAATAAAGTAAAAAAAATAATAATAATAAAGAGGAACGACCCCAAAAAATGTCATGTTGAAATTATTTATTTAAAAATTCTTTTAAATAAGAAAAATTTTGAAGAGAAAAGTATTTTTGAAACGCTTTCTAAAATCTCCCAAAAATCAGCTTTTTTTAGTGATCATCTTGAAATGTTTTGATTATTTTTTATCGAAAAGTTTGTCACAGAATCAATGGACAAACTGGGAGCAGGCTTTACTAAAATCTATTAATTTTCAAAATATTTGGCATATGGCTCCTACTAGGTTAAGTTTTTAATCTACATATGATATGCTTTTGACAAAGAACAACCAAGTGAAATGGAAAAGAAAAAGTGATCCAACCTGTGGTTTTTGGAAAAAAAAACCTTAAACATTTGAACATGTCCTTAGTTCCTGTAAGACAGCTCTGACTAATGGAAGATACACGTGGAGACATAATGTCGACTCAAAAATTTGTTACAAAGGGAGGAAGAATTTATGCCTCTTCTTAACAGCCCCAAACTTTTCCTATACTTAGATAACATCTTCTTAAACCTGGTAGCAATTGGGAGGTCTCTGAACCCCTCAAAAGTTGGAATATTAATTTCCCAAAGGTAATATTAAAAAAGGCTATCCAATCAGGTATTTTTCTGTTCTCAAATGTGAACCCAAACATCATTTTAGTGGAATTAACAATTTCTTATGTAACCTGAATAGAACAGAGCCACAATTTTAAAAAAGTGAATTTGAAGATTTAAAATTACTTTTAGAAAAAGAAGATTGAAGTGTAAGTGTTAAAGCCGTGGAGATCGGAGCAAGAGGAGTTGTGTCAAGCACCTTGTACAAATTTTTGTGTGAAATTGGAGTAGAAAAGCGTAACAGAGCTTGTAGGGTAAAGAAGTTAATAGTATTAATGGAAAATGGTTTGATATGGATTTGGAGGAAGAGAGAAGTGACTTAGAATATTTTGTAAATAAAATAATATGCGATCTTCATCCAAAAGACATTTGAACAACTTTTTTTGTTGTTGTTTTTAAAATCAGTTTTTACAGTTACTTTAAAGTGTCGTAGGATATAATGAGGCCTTGCATGCAGGGGTGGGGGTCTGGGCTGGTGTGCAAATTAACTGTAGTGAGGAAAGCCCTGAAACAGTGTGCACATTCACTCCTGATGACCCAAAGACTTATACATTTGTTCATTTTAACTTTTACAATCTCGATTACCTGAAGACTGTCATAGACTCAATGAAGTAGTATGCCAATAGGTTGAAAAAAATTTTTTAAAGCTACTTTTTTGATAAGTTCACAATAATTTCGTTCTAAATAATTAGTTATGTCCCTTTACTTATGGAAGCTCTATGCAGAAAATTAAAGAATTCAATTTCAATTTCAAAAAAGCAATTATTAGCTCCCCATTTTTTCTGAACAAAGAAATATGTAAAGAGTTATCCTTTTTTACATGTTATGAGTCATCGTTGAAATAAAAAAACATTTTTTGATGAGTTCTTCCTAGCTATGGTAATTTATGATGATTTTTTCTAAAATTAGAAAATAGAAATAATTAGCAAATTATTTTTTTCAGGTAGATTTTTTAATATCTACAAGATTATATCTTTCACTCAAAATAATTTTTTGTAAGTTGATTGAAACTAAACGGTCATCTCAACCTTAAATGATAAAAGCAATAATTTCTTTAATTGTGCAAAATACTTATATTAACCCGAAAAATACAAATACGATTTTTTTTTTCAAAAACACATATTAATAAATGATTTTTTAAAAATCAATAACATTTACCTTACAATTTAAAAATCTCCTAAATATTTTCGTTAAAAAAATCAAAAGAAAAATATCATTCATTGTATGTTCTTTAAATCTGCAAAAATTTTACCACTTCCAGTGAGTAATTTAGATTTTACTATATTTTTTATGGGAGAGGGGGGTTGGATTTTTATTTTAATAACTACAAAAAAGTATCCAAAAAGAAATTTTTAAAAAATAATAAGAATTGAACAATCAATTGATTTTTGATAGATTTTTTAAGAAAATGTAAAAATAATAGGTGTAAAAAAGTTCTATTTACATCTAAAACAATGTCTGTCTGTACTTACACAAAAATTTAATAATTGCACTTTACAAAATTTTTTATTAAAGCAATTTTTTAAATCAATAATTTTTCCATGAGATCTTTAAAAAATCATTTGTCTCGCTGAATTTTCTAAAGATATACTTTTCATTTGTATTTTATAATAAAGTAAACGTCTATGCCACTGGGGTTGGATGATCGCTTAAAAGGCCTTCCTACACAATTACAATAGGCATAGTTTGGTTAATGGAACAAGAGTAGTCTATTGCGACTGATTGAAAAATTTTTGAAATTCTGTAAAGTTCTCAATTATATGAAGTTTGATCCCTTGGCTAATAAGTTCATTGGCTGGAATGTTATGAGAATATCAATAACAAATAGTCTACACATTCAATACATAAATTATCAAGCTTTGTTAGAAGGAGTCTAAAAAACAAATACTTTTAAGAACATGTTAAAAGCAAACTAAAACAAAATATACTTACAAAAATTAAAAGGCAGATAAAAATGAAGACATGATATACCAATGTCCATTATTGATATGTTTATCTTCTTTTCTCTTGATATACAACTGTAATTTTGGGCAGAATCTAGAAGTTGTCTGGAAAATCTAACATTAAAAGTTAGTACATGAACAAAAATGATATAAACTATTTGTGATTTTATCCATCTGAAGTATTCATCAACACTGAGCATACAGGGTCCTAACAATTTAAAATACTTGACTCTTGCTCCTATAAAAAAAGTTTTTAAAGATCTAGTTCTATCTGTTAAAGTTTGCTAACATAAAATATTAGTCTTTCTAGCAAGATATACGTGTGGTAATAATTTAATTAGAATAGCTTTCATCATTTATCTTTTTTTATTTTTCTTCATCTTTTTCTTTCAGGGGATGGGACATATGAGCAGATGTCAAACATATACCCTGATTTTAGTGAGTCCAACCAAGAGATCTTTTTAGAATTCTAGCAATCCTCTTCAGTGCTATTGTTTGTAACTCACTTACACTGGATTTGCCAGGTATACTTACTAGATATTTTTAAAAGTTCTTTTTCACAAGTCCATTTGCTCCTATGATGACTCGTATGATAGCAACTTCTTTTAGCTTCCAATTTTTTTTTCATATTATACATAAGTCCTTGATACTTATCTTTTCCCTCTCAGCTCTGTTAAGCCCTGCATCATTGAGTAACTTCTATTATGGTAGCTCTATTATTTGCTTTGTCCCAAATCACTATGTCAGGTTTAACGGCTGCATTGTCGAGATATGTGCTTGTAGAGATTACGCAATCATTAATAATTTTAATGATATCCCCAATCCACTGGGCCTCTTGGTTATGTTCTTCCTCCTTTTCAAATAAGGGCCTCCAGTATTCTAGCTCCTGCTGGCATGAGGGATTTTTGATTTTTATTTCTTTCCTTATAAGAGTCCTGTAGAATGTTCTAGTGTTGTTGTTAAACAGTTTATTCAGTGTCTTAGTATTGATTTTTGCTATGTAGTATTTAATCTTTAGGGCAATAGCCGGTATTTTACCTTCAAGATCCTTTCATAATATTACCTAAGTTAATGATGTTTGTGTTGTATTTGATACAGATTCTTTTTACCATGATTATGAGTCTATCTCATTGTGAGATTTTGGGAAAACTGTTTTAGTTGGCTTAGTTATTTTCTGCTGGTATTCTATTCTCTTGGGGCTTGATTTTCCATTTTGGTGTTTTATTATTTACATTAGTTTTTCTTTTTGAGTTTTGGTGTTTCTTAGGAGGAAGCATTTTATTACTAATGTATAATTCAGCAATGTGTTACAGAATGGTTATAATAAACAGTCCGATTCAGAAAAATGCAACTCACACTAATACAACAATACGACAGCGACGACACAGATTTAAACAGTTCAATCTAATTATTAAATTAACAGCAGAACAAAACAATAAAATCGTCAACGAACCCAGCAAATGTCTTTAATATTACAAACAAAAAATTACTTCATCCACCAAAGTCTTCACTTCTTTTTTACTATTCTTCCTTCATCAAACTTTTCAATCCCTTCACTTCGCAGACGATAACAAACCCAAAAACATCCCTTACATTTTCTTTTCTTCCCCCCCCGTATCCGCGCTCATATTAGCCGATACAAAAACCTCCCTCTGCTTATGACTATCACACAACGTATGTTGCATTATTTAGTTCTCTTAGGTCTATTTCCTCAGGAAAAAGCCTTACCAGAGCTATGTTTACTTTGATAATCAAAGATTTAAATTTCCTTGTGACTTGTGTTTTGGCAGCCTTGGTCTTTCTTCCAAAATCATATCGTTTACTCTCTTTAATATATTGCAGATTTCTTCTTCACCGGGTATACTTGCTAAATAGTTTTTAAGGTTCTTTTTCATGAGTCCTGTTGCTCCTATGATGACTGGTATGATAGCAACTTCTTTTAGCTTCCAATGTGTTCGTATATGTTTTCTTAAATCTGAATTCTGTGAAAATGCATGCCTACAAACACCACAAGAATAAGGTTTCTCTCTTTTTTTTATTTTCTTTCATCTTTCTTATTTACAAAGGGGTTGGGACATCAAACAAGATGTCTAACATTTACCCTTGTTTAATGAGTTTAACCAAGAGATCTTTTTAGGATTCTAGCCATCCCCTTCAGAGCAATCGTTTGGATCTCACTTACACTTGGTTCACCGGGAATACTTGCCAAGTAATTTTTAAAGTTCTTTTTCAGTAGGTCTTATGATTACTGGTATTATTGCGACCTCCTTAAGTTTCCAGTTTCTTTTCATGTCGTACATGAGTCCTTGGTATTTTGGAATCTTTTCTCTTTCAGCTCTGTTAAGCAAGTGTTTTCCTAAGTCTGAATTTGTAGAAAATGCTGAGCCACATAGTTCACAAGAAATGGTCTCTCACTAGTATGTATATGTCTTTTTAAATGAGAATTAGTGGAAAATGCTGCACCACATTGTACACAGAAATTTGGTTTCTCTTCTGTGTCTTTGTATGTGCTTTTTTAAATATGATTTGTGTAAGATGAACCACACAATTCACAAAAATATTGTTTTTCTTCAATTGGCACCTGCATGTTGATTTTAAAGTTTTGAATTTCAAACTGTTGACAGAACATATAAAACAGTTAATTCCATTAAATCTGGGATGAATATGCTGTTTCTTTCGGTTAGTTTACTTAAACTTCCAATTTGAATATTCTGGAGGGTTCTTTTCCTTTTTTGATATCTATATAAAAAAATTCTTAATTAAGTAAGGGAAAAGAATCACACATTGCTTTTTTTTATTATACAATTAATTAAATAATGAATTAGTGATAGAGAATAGAAATGACCTTTGACTTATTTTGTATTATAGAAAAAAAAACTAGATATATGGTTTATTTTTAAAATATAACACATTTTTTTAATAAAAATAATTATTAAATAGAAAAAAAACAACTTTTATTTAAAAAAAAAAAAACAATTTTATACATTTCTTTTAATTATTTTTGGTTATCAACTGAGGTTACAAATAATGGTAAAAATCGTCTGGTATGAAATGACGTCAAACATCGTGCGAACAACGTAAAAAAAGGGGGGGATAAGGCATTTTAAAGTTTCTTATGGTCCAATGGTCAAAAAGGTAAGAAAAAAAATGACCAAAACCGTAAAAAAGGCTTCAGAAAAAAGACCAGAGCGGAAAAGGGGCAAATTTCGCTCGCTTGGAAAAAGGTAAGATTTATAAATTAACAATTTTGTGTGTGTGTGTTGTTTGGAGTCTCAGAGTGTCGGGTGACGGGTGACAGTGCAACTGCAACAATCTCAACCAACAAAACAGTGTCACTAAACAACAACCCGAGAAGCTGCGACAGAAAAGAAATCAAAACTGTAATTTTAGCTGAATATTAGAACAGGAACAATGAACATTACTTTAAACTTTAAAACCAACCCTCAAAAGTAAAGTGACTGCTATTACTTCTTCATTTAATAGATTGTTTTTCTTTAAAAGAAAAAACATTATTCAATATTTTTTTAAAGTTTAGGGAAATAATATTTTTATCTAAAAATATTTATTGTAAAGAAAATATTTCGATAAAATATATATTTATACAAGAAATATCTTTAAACTTAACTCTTTAAGAAAATTCGTTTCGTTGGATTTTATTTTTTAATTACCCAGTTTTGCGTTTTTATGTTACTTCCGGAAACCAAAACGAGACTTCCTTCTTTCTGAGTTTGTTCTGGCGTTGAAATGGTAAGTAATAATTTTCTCTTCTATCAATCCCATCTGATCCTTCATTTTTCACTATCTTATAACTTAATTTATGTTATATTTGGTTTGTTTATTATATTTTATATACCATCTCCTCTATATTACCTGCGTTTTAAAAATTTTCAACGTATAGACGCGTTACACTAAATTACCTAACGTGCTAAAGCCAATTGAAAATACCAATCGCAAATTTATAAATTGAAACAACAAATTAATACGTGTTATTTTGTTATGGAAAAATCTTTAAAAAAAATAACAAATTTAATTATAATGTTTCGTATGATTTATTTTTTAATTGTTCTTTTAGTTTGAAAGATTTAATGACACGGGCTATTTTATCTCATAAATGATTTCTGTTATTAATTAAATTAATCTAAGAGTTTTAACCTCTTATCTCCATTAGAATTTAAGAAAGATAATTTTTTTTTAATCAAATCGAAGACTCAAATTTAACTATTTTTTTTTCTTGTATTTGAAATTTATAAGGTAATTTATTTAATATATACTTTTTCAAAGATTACATTAACATTAGCATTTATAGAATCTTTAGACGAACACGTGGTTAGCTTGGGATATAAAGGTGCTTCTGCTTCTTTGTATAGTTTAGACGTGAAATCACTCTAATAAATAGTTTTATTTTTCTTATGGAACTTCTAAACGAAGCTTCCAAATCTTTCAAAAATCAACCCTAACATGCACCTTAATAATGATTTGCATCAAATCAAAACGTCTACCTTTAAAACTCTTCACTTAGGAAAAACATATCACTAGAACAAATTATTTCTAATGGAAAAGAAATACGTGTATGTGCCTTAAGGATTTCATAAAGCAAGTTAGTACCTTTCTGCGTCATTTCACCCGAATTCCGTCTTTTTGTGACTTATTCAAAAATACTAACTCGCAGAATTGCAAGTTAACCTAAGCCCCTCCCCTATATTTTATTTTTTTTAACTGATCAATTTAACAATCCTCTGCAATTTCAATACTTCTAGTTAATTGTTAATCAAACTACGTAAAAAATGTTAAAATCCAATATGTAACATTAACAACTTTTGGTTTTACCAGAAAGAGAAAACCCTGAATATTATAGATTTAAAAGCAAAGTAATATAAAACATTTTCTAGAATTTTTAATCGAATTTCAAACATTAAATTTTCCCAAATAAAGCAATAAATGGTATTTGTAGTAAACGCAAACACTTGTCGTTAAAAATGTTTGTAAATTAAAAAAGGCAGTCTTTTACAACTATCCGTACCTTTCGAAAATTAATCTGTCGGTGACTTTTAAAAAATTCAATAAAATATACTAATTAAATCAAAAAACAATCGTAATGAAAAACGTATGAAAAATACGTGTCTTTACGGTGATAAGCGAAAAGTATAGCCGGAAAAATTTGTAACCCTATTTGAGATTGGTCCAGGCGACACTACACTCACTGCCCGTTTGTTTACATTAGGTTAAAAGGAAACTATTTGGAGAGGTTTGTTTGGATTTTTAATCAGAAAATAGAAAATAAATTAGTTTAAATGTTTAAAATTATTTAAGATCTGTTTCCACCAAACTAAAAACCATATTGGTGAAAAAATGCATAAAAAAATTAGGGTTTTATTTAGTTGCGATTTGAAAAAAAATACTCACTAGAGTCCTAAATAAAAAAAGGTATAATTTAATTTTTTTTCCATATATATAGATAAAACATACAGATAATATACAAATAAAAAAAATCGTAGTAAAATAAAAACTACACTCCTAATTTAGATGATCTAAAAAAATTTTTTTTTTTTTTGCTTTCATCAGACGAAGGGTACCTCAAGCTTCGGTAAAAGGAATGACAAGTCACACACTCATTGTAGGAGATGTGGACGGCGATCATTTCATATTCAAAAGAAAAGATGTGCTTCTTGTGGCTACCCAGCTGCTCGTAAAAGGAAGTGTAAGTTTAGTTTCTTATTTAAATTTTTACAATAAATTTACCAAAATTCTTTGTTTTATGAAATAGTCTCTTTTTATTTGTATATATATATCTATATATATATATATCTTAGTTTGTCCAAAATATTGGAAATTACATCAAACTGGATTTAGTTTTTTAAGAGAGCTTCCAATTTTAAAATGAATGATTAAATGCCAAAATGATTCTTTTTATTAAAAATTCACTTTCATTTATTATCATTTAGTTTATTCTTTTTTAACAATACACGAATTTATCCCTCTTTCAATGCATGCTTACATAAAATGATATAAAGAAAAGTGAGATAGGGATAAATTCATGTATTGTTAAAAAACAAAAGTTAAATGAATAAATTTTTTTTTCCATGTTTAGTCTTTATTCTTACATTTGATAGGTGATGAATTTAATAATGGTTTTTTAAAATCATTTTTTGAGGATGAATAAATTGTTTTGGAAATTGCTACCAGAAGGCCATACAATTGACTGCGATACCAACAAAACGACATTACTCATACTCTGCTGATCCTTAGATCAAATTTGACTATTAAATCTTCATATAAGGAGCAGGTAGAAAGTTGTATATAAAACTGCTGTCTCATCACCCATCTATAAATAATTCACAGAAATACAATCACTAAAATTGTGATTTAGAAAAAATTGGACTTATAGTCTATAAGCCAAATTATTTTTTTTTTTTATGATTTTTGTTTAAATATATTCCCTATGAATGAAGTCAAATTTTAAAGAGTTATTAATGTACTCTAAGTTTGTTTTTTTTAATTTAATTAATGTCTTAAACTGTATATCACATTTGTCCTACTTCATTACATTTTATAGATAACTGGAGTGTCAAATCTAGGAGGAGGAGAACAACTGGCACTGGTCGCATGAAACACTTAAAGCTTGTTTACAGAAGATTCAAGTAAGTTTCATTATTGAAAGTATATTTTGCTGTCAAATACTACAATGGTTTAAAATATAAATACTTTTTCTTTAGATTTTCCCATTATTTTCATATGACTCTATTGGTCATTTCCCTGATTTTCTAGAAAAATTTATTTTCATTAATGCATCTTGACAACAATATTTTATATTTAAAAAAAAAAATAGAGAAAATTCTCAGTTGTAGTTATAAAGTCTTTGATAAATTTCTTATTAAAAACCATAAATTGGAAACAGGAATGACGCCTGGGGTAAGTTTTTGAAAATCAATTATTTGAGTTTAAATAAGGATTTTTGTTTTACAAAAAAACTAAACTCCAATGTGTTTGACTAAATATTTTAACAAGCCAATTTAAAAAAGAGAAATAATTTTTTTTTTTTTTTTGCTCAATTTTCTTTGGATTAGAATTTAATTTTAAAAAATATTGGATAAATTTTAATAATATTAAACTTTTTTAATATATTTTTTAATTTACTTTGTAATAAAACTCTGCAATATTCAAATTTTTTTTAATCCAATAATTTATATAATATTTTTAATTGGTAAAAATTCTAAAAAAGTTAAGAAACCACCTCCTTATGTGTGCTGTAAAATTTACTGAAATTAAAATATTGAACTAAGGAAAATCAGCAAATAGTCTTTATTTTGAAATTTAAAATTTGATTCAACCAGGAATCGGTGTTTTCTAATGTTTAAAATCAATCTGACTCAAAATATGCCATTAAGCCATCTAGACACAACTTGCCGTGTGGTTGAAGCATTGGTAAAACTTTGGACTCAAATTCAAATACCAGTCAAAACCATTACATTCACCTCAGACAGGAGAGCAACTCATCTAGGTGAAGTGTAACACTGAAAAAGATGGGCTGATGCTCAACCAAGTAAATTTTAATATTCTATGATTATCTGTATTTCAATTTTCCTCTGATACATTAAATCAAAGTCGCAAGATCAATCTTCAGTTCATTGCATAAATATATACGTATGTGATTGTATAGATAAAGACATGTATGTGTACAACTAACAACACAAAATCTTTTTAATTATTTCAATCATTCATTTACAAAATTGTAAAGTACTTATCTAATTGCAATGATAATTAGTAAAATTACATTCCTGTCCAAATAAAATATTTATTATAAAAGGTTAACTTGTGCCAATTTTGAAAATTTAATTTTTGTTTATCTTCAGCTCCCCATTTTTTCCAATTTAAGATTTATGGTTAATAAGTCACATTCTGGAATGTACCTGATTAAAAAAAAAAAAAGAAAAAATTTGCGAAAAACATTCGGAAGTCGTCTCCCCACCCCACCTCAAACAATAGAGGGGTGGGGACCTAGAAATTTACCTATGCCTGTTCGACTGTCTGCGCTCTTCCTAAAAACTACGCTTAGAAATTTTTTTTCAATTTGGTACAAAGATTAAACATGATGTGAGAATTTAAAATTCAAAAAAAGAAAAGTAACATGGCGGAATTTCCAAAAGAACTCTGGTTGCTGGGGGGCATTTGCAGGGAAAATAGATCAAAACGACGCTTTTGTGCTTATTAAAAAAAAAAACTTACTACTTGGATTTTTATAAAACTTTTTGATAAATTGTAATTAATTTATTTCTATATAATTTTGTTTGTACATAAGGATAACTCTTGAAGGGTTTTTTTTTTTTTTGGCTATATTTGTCCAATATGTGATGTGTATGTTTATTTTAGTTAACATGCTGCTGAACTCAAAGGAGATGTTAAAACCTGAAACTGCACTCTTAGCTCATTTTTTTTATCCCATATGGAGAGGGGTAATTTAATATTTCCACACTTTTGTGAAAAACTGTCTTGGAATTAAAAAAAAAAATGATGCTAAGTAAACAAGCAGCCATGTAAAATTGAATCATTGATTGTAGTTCCATGAAAATAATTAAAACTAATTTAAAAATTATAAATTTGCAAAAGTATTTGTTTTTTATGAAACATCAAACGTTTAAACCATCTGTTTCCACATTCCTCTGTGCTGATGTTATGTTCACAGGGTAATTGTTTCGAAGGAAGTTCTATTTAAAATTTTTTCTGCATCATGTTGGTAGTTGAAGATAAATACTGTCTGAAGGCCTTATGAAGGTATCCATGATATAGATTAGGATAGTCGGTTAAAAAAATAGATGTACAAAATCTAATATTATCCCAAACCCTTTAATGGGTTTGGGATAATATTAGATTTTGTTTATTTAATAAGTATTGAGAAATTCATAAAATATTTTCAGAACCTATATATTTGTGGGAAATTTTATAATAGGTAAAAATCTATTTTTACATTACAGGGAATTTCCCATAAATATGCATCTACAATTTCAGGCAAAATTAAATGTAAACAATGCTTGAAAAAATGCCATTTTTTTCTATAAGATATCGATTGGTAAAGGTTTGCTATGAAAACAGCTTGTAGATTCTTTTAATGCACATTGAAATATGAGAAAAAATTTTTCTTTTGTCTACTCGTGAGACTGTTAAAGTAAAACAAGTTTTAAATAAAAAAAATTTTTTTTTTTTTTTGAAAAATCCTAAATCTCTACCTTTCCCAATCCTTCAGCCAACCCTTTGGTCATCTAATGTAAAGGCAATAATTCTTTATAGTGTTTTCAATATGGGGGATCGATTTACTGTGGTGTTGGATGCAAAACTGAAAACCCCTGGAAGTGCCAAATATAAGGGCTTCTTGTATGGTAGCCCTAAATGACCAAATTATTTTATTTTTTTTATAAAACCCTTAAACAGTTCTAATGAATAACATGAATACACCACCAAAATAATAAAAAATTATAGTTTTGTGCTTTTTATTTGCTAGTTAATGTGGTGAAATCGCCATAATTGGGCCCTCCAGAACACCCCCTCTAAAAATGGAATCGAGAAAATTTTGCAAAAAAAATTGGGGTGGCTGTTATGGCCATATTAAATAGTAAAGTCAAGATTTGAAATTGAGATTTTTAAAAATATTTTTGTCGTGTTGCTAATTGTGTAAAAATCTGTTGTACCATATTAATATATAAAAAAAAAAATTAGTTTATCTGATCCAAATGATAATTTGATTTAAATTTGTTAAAAAGTTAATATCTAAAATTGTTTTTTTTTTTTTTTTTATAGAAATGGTTTTAGAGAAGGACAAGTTGCAAAACCCCGTACCAAGAAAGGCATGGCACCATCAGTTGCTGTAGCAACAAAATAAGTTCCATTTCAATTGTCAATAAAGCTTTCTTAAAAAATAAATTTTGTTTCACTTTTTTTTTTACAGGTAATTGAAAATTTTTATATCAGATTAATCCGGCATTGCTCAAGTTTCTATAAGCAATGTCTGATGATACAGACACCTTGTTTATCGTGCAAAAGTATCATAATCTAGTTGATTACATGATCAATATTTGAAAGGGCCTTTTTTTTTTTTTTTTATAAAGTACGTGGCATTACACTGTCGGTGGTTAGTGATGCTGAATTTGATTTTTGAGACAAGCTGAGCGGTTAAATGTTTTTTCTGTGAATGAATATTTTGTGGAATCGTAAAATAATCCAATATATATTGAATAATAAGAAAATAGAAGTTTTTCGAAGCAATTTTATTTTAGCGTTATCATTTTCTTTGCATTTTTAAAATTTACTTTTGATTCTATGTTAGGATTAAAGTTTATTTATTTTGAAATTAAGTTAATGATTTAGTAATAATATAGTTTGGTGACATTTGAGTGGAAAAAAAAATGGCGACCATTGATTCAATTATTGACGTCACCACTAGTAAATGGAAGGCATTTCCCTTTTAGTGTTGCAAGGCTTAAATATTCCAGTTCTAAGATTGATTGTTACAGGATACTTTGGATTTTTGCAAAACCTTCTGAAAAGTTTTAACTGACTGATTCCTACATAATTTTGTTTGTAGTTCAGAATAACTTGGTTGTGGTCTTTTAAGCCTAAAACACCTTTTTGAAGTTATATTTGTCCAAATTTGATGTTCATGTTTTGCATTGTGCTGAACTCAAATTTACATGTTGGGGACTTGAGGTGCTAAATGGAAGCAATGTTGGACTTAATATTTTATTCACTGCAAAAATGGGGAATTTTTTTTTTTTTTTTTGCACTTATTTTCTTATTCGTCAAAATAGAAGTCTGAATATTGTAGATCAATTACTATTGCAATGCTATTTGAATCTGAGCATATTTTATGTCGACGATAAAGGTAAATTGACATTTCACCCCACCTACAAAAAAATTGAGATTAGCATGTGAATTAAAATACACAAAAATGAAATAAAAGAACACTCCAAATAAACACACTTCCTATATAGTCATCATTGAAACTTACCTTTAAAAAATGGTTGACAATGGGTTTTCATCGATATTTTACATATAAAAAATGTGCATGGATAAATTAAGGGTCCATAAAAATTTAAAAGATTGTCGGACAAAAAGTCTTAATAAAAAAGAACAGGTGAAAATGTTGCCATTAATTTTTGACGTGGATAGCACGAAAGATATTTGGTAAATGATTAGAATATAAATTCTAACGTCAAAAGTAAACTTCAGAAAAGGGGTTTGTGTTATTATTCGGACTATTGTCCTCATAATCAAAAGAAAAGTTTTAACATCAAGATGATTACTAAAAAAAACATCACCTGAGGAAGGCCGAAACGTTGTGAAAAAAAGCAATAAGGATGAGGACAACAGTCCGAATAATAACACAAATATTCAAGCCTCATCCCAAAGATTCCGAAATAACATAGAAAAAAGGGTGTAATCAAAAGTTCGTTCGTGTTTTTCTCAGCAACCACCCATTCAATTTTTCTGAAATTTTGCATGAAGTTGTAACTTCGGTCAGGT
>JAUZSX010215842.1:2899-15842 GCA_034780655.1 Idiosepius hallami
CCCCCCCCCCCCCCCCCCCCCCCCCCCCCCCCCCCCCCCCCCCCCCCCCCCCCCCCCCCCCCCCCCCAAAATCTGTTACTAGTTTAGCAGATTTTAATAATTTTTTTCCTTTTGACAATCATTGTATGTTCTCACACCCTATTTTATCCATTGTCTCTTCTGCTTTTTCATTTCATGAATAAAAGCATGTTTCATTCATAAGTAGAAACAGCAACATAAGAATATAGAAGGAGGAAGAGGAGGAGCAGCTGGCACAGAGAAAGTCGATTAGAGCTTAGACTGCTGCTGCTGCTGCTGCTGAAAACAAAAGATGATGACGCAGGAAGAGGAAAAGGATGAGGGGTAATAGAAAAAAAGAGAAAGAAAGAAAGAAGCTAATATAACTATTCTCTCTTCATCACTCAGTTATTCTAAATAGTTTGAAGTTATAAAGCGATTAGAGAGGAAGGAAGAAGAAGAAGAAGAAGAAAAACAAGCAAAGAACCAAAGGCTGCTGCTGCTACTGCAAATGCACAAATCTCTTTTAAGAATCAATACGAGATTTTTGCTTCGACTTTTACACACAAGTTATCATACTTTCACAAGTGGCCCTTAAAAATAATTATCCCTTACAGTTTGGATGTAACAACAAGTAATCAATAATCAAATTATTATCCATTCCTTTTTTCTCCATTATTCTTTTTCAATTCTAATAATAAGAAGAAAAAGAAGAACCCAAAATTCAATAATTAATAATAATCACATGAACAAACAACAAGCACCCCTAATAGACACCCCCACCCCTCAAATCAACAAAAAATGGCTTCTTCTCCTTCTTCAGCAACAAGTCAGTTCCAATTTCAAGGCAATTTAACCAATTTATTTATAGCTTTTTTGTGGTTTATAGCAGGTAAGTGATATCTGTCTGTTGTTGAACTTCAGTTTTTAAATAAATTCCAATTTTAACACTACAAAATCAATCAAATTAACGACAGCTACTTTTATTTAATCGCTTAAATATTCCCTTCTTGGACAGTAAATCAAATCCCACTTAAAAATACCTCACACACAAAATAAACAAATAAATAGATAATAAATGAATGAACATTAATATTAAAATGGAGACATTTATTTTGAAAAATTGAATTTTTTTTTTCGTTTTTGATTGTTAAGTTTAAAAGTTTTAAGTCAACGGATGAGTAAGAGCAATTGTTACTAATTATTATTCACTGCTTTCTTTATTTTCTTTCTTTAAGTTAATTGTTGTTTCTGTTGGTTGGCCTGCTTGGATGATTAATAATACTATTTCATATCATTAGGAAAGAAAGGAGTGTTTTTGCTTTTTTTTCCTTTTCCTCTGGTTTTCCTCCTTGTCTCTTTTTGAAATAATAACAAAAAAGACTCACAGGCTTTTTTTTGTCGGTGACTAAAATCATAGTTTGTTTTAACATAATCGTTTGTTTTGTTTAATAATTGTGATTAAACTGAATAAATTCCTCTTGGGTTTAAAAAATGCATTTAAAACAACACAAGAAAATAAGTTAAAAAACTACTTTAACAACCCTTTTTTTAAATTTTCGTCTTAAAAATTGATTCTTAAACAGCATATTTTCTTTATTTTGAGAAATATCATTGTTTCGAACATCAACAAGGAAATTAAGAACGGTATTTTTTTAAAAAGAAATACTTCAATTAATTAATAATTTTATACTTTCGTTCGTTTGTTTTTCCTTAAAAATGGCCAACTTTATGTTTTGCCATTCCGGGACGCAGAATTCCAAAATCGATGTCAGGAACATCATCGGATGTTTGTCCGTCCCGGTTATTACAGGACAGGACAGTTGGCATTGACAACCCTAATTCTACACAATTAATCACCACCGACGCTCGCTCATTATTTAAACATAACAATAAATAAAAACACATTTTTTTTTTCTTTGATCAACAAATATCTTATTTAAATTTGGAATATTTATATTTACTTGTCAAATATCAAAATAGAAATAGTATATTTTCATGATTTTATTCATACTAAAATTCGAATCCGGATCGTGATCGATCCATCCAGGTCCGGGTGAAATATCCGTTCGTTACTCCGTTACTTATCACAAAACTATGACCATCGAAAATGATTTATTTTTAAAATTTTAAAAAAATGAAAAGAAAAGTTTATTCGTAAGTTTTTTTTTTAATATTAAGAAAATCTAGACAAGAAAATAAATTTGACAAACTATTTATGGTTAAGGTTTCCAGCACCAACGTGTCCAACAACACTCACCTTCCAAATGTTGATTTTTTGGGGGTTACTGTTCAGAGATTTGCTTAAGGCTGAGGTTAGGGTTAGTCAAAAGTCAAAACAAACAATAAACATGGCGGACACAATTGAAAATCATTAGCAAAAATGGATATTAAAAATTTTGAATACTGTCCAGCAAATTTTAAATGTGATATTCTTTCAAAACAGAACCGAACATCCTTCATCATTTAAAAAAGTGACTGTTTAGTTGGTCAAGTGAGTGTTATTGGGGTTCAGGTGTGGGACCTAAGACTAGCTTTTCTTTTCCACCGAGTATTTATTTGGGTGCTAATTGGAAAATCTGAAGAAAATTTTAAACAGTAAATGGAAGAATTAAGGAGTTATTTTCTGTAAGAAGAAAATAAAATCAATCAATTCATGAAAATAAATCATCGATAGAGGCGACATTGACATTCATTATCAATAAATTTAAAATCAAGCTAATAATCTAGCATTGGTCGCTGTTGTTGTTGCAGAGATTAATCTTTCAATTAAAAAATCAATCTAAAATCTTGGACGTGGGTGGAAAAATTCCAGCATGGGTGCTTGTGCACCCCCAGAGCTCTCTCGTTGTTTGGTTGTTTGTTAATACAATAAAAGTTATCATTTTCTTCTTGTACATTATTTAACCCCGAAAGAAAAAAAGGTTACATGGATTAAGTTAAGCTTTTTTGGCATGCAATTCATTTCTCGCACCCGTGACGTGACGGGTAGAGACGACGTACAACAATGAGAAGGGATGAAGTGCACAAAGCGCACAACAAAGTGAAATGAATGCATTGCATTGACAACAATTAGAAACAAAATGCTCACTTTCTCCCAGTCCAACATTTCAACAATTCTTTTTTTCCCTTCCAGATGGTGATAATCCTCCCTCCCATTATTCAAAATAATCATTATTCAAAAACAACGATCACCCACGAATAAAATATCACCCGCTAAAATAAATGATTGTTTATTTTTCAGGAAAACAAAATAATTAAAAAAAAATTTCCATTTGGAAAATTTGCAGTTTGATGACTCTCGGAACCGCTATTTTCGTCCATCACCGCAAAGGCGGTGTTACATCAAATTTGTTCACTCTAACCAAGATTTTCTCAAGTTTGTCCTAACAGATCGAAAAGTCTTTAGTTATTCGTAAATTACTTTGACCACACACGGACTTAAAAACTTTCATTGTGCCAATTAGAGCCACCAAAAGTTTATACTTTCAAAACTAAAATTTTATAGATTGTATTTCCGAACAGTTTTCATTCATAGAAAAAAAAAAAAGTTTATTTACTCATTTTCTTACTTAATTTTTCTTTTGTAAAAAGTTTTGTTTCAGTTTCAGTTTTATTATTCAATCAAAACAAATATGTGGTTGTTTAACCATTTGTATGCGGACTCTGTTGTCTAAAACCAGTACCCCGACCCCGCCCCGTGCCGGGCCAAGACCAGGCTACAAGATATCTAGTCTGGTCTTGGCCGGGCTTAGCCACATAGCGGCCCCTTTACCCTAAAATATATATATATATATATATATATATTATATTATATTTACTTGGTGAGCACCAACCCAAGTTTGGCACAAGGCCGTTTTTACGTGCTCTTACCCGAACTTTTTATATTCGGTGTTACCCTTCACCTAGATGAGCTGCTCTCCCGAGCTAACGAGCCTTATATATATATATATATATATATATATATAAGCATGGCCCTAGGTGAAACAACAATTATAAAGATGAGGACAACCGTCAAAAATGGATATACAGGTTATGAACAATCATCTTAAAGGATCAAAAAAAAAAAAGAAGAAAAATATAATGTGTTATAAATCTTTCAATCAGAGAGAAATAACGCTGTAGTTGCGCAGTTCAGCAAACTTCAATGCCAGGAATAATGCCCTAGTTCGGCTCTCTTCAATGGTTTTGTCAAATTTGTTTTCTTTAACAGAAACTTTAAACCATAACAAGAATAAAATATAACTTTAATCCTAACCCTAAAACCAAATCAAATGTAAAAAATTGCCTTGAAAAAACTAGACTATTGAAAAAAAAATTAAAAAATACCTAAAAAAAAACTAAAAGTTTTTTTGTTTTTTTAAAACAAAAAAACTTTTGTTGTATGTGTTTTCTTAAAATCGACATGTGCGTAAATCAATTATACAAGTAAACACGTGAATGGTTTAACTTGGAAATGTGTCCTTTTTAGTCATGCATTTTGGCCGTCTAAAATAGACAACCACCCATTAGGAATAGGAATAATCTGCTGACCTATGGAATTTTATGTTAATCACTGCTCCTTTTTACAAATAATTATCATTACTACTGCTATTATTAACATGACCATCATGAATCCTTGAACAACAACCACAACAGTGTTATTGAGATTTTGTTCCATCTTTAATCAGAAAATAAATCTCTTATCAAAATCTGCAGAATAGGATTGTGTGATCTTGGATCATTTTGTCAGTCCATCCTTTTTAGTCCATACAGAAGAGAGTCAAATCAGCGGGAAATTACGTTATCCATTACATGGGACAAACAAAGGTGCAGTTTTTTAACTGGGATTGGAAGAGGAGGGGTAGGGCAATTTCTACAGGACAAGAATATAGGATAAACAAAAATTCCCAATTTCTTGTATTAACATTTTTTCTGCAATATCTTGGGGGCCAGTTTTATTTAGAAAAAAAAATATATCAATAGCATGGATTGAATTATTGAATGATTAAAACTAATTTGTTTTCAGTTTTAATGAAAGTAAATTTTTTAAGAAACTGCAAAAGTATATAGATAAACGTCCAAATGCGCTTAACACCTAAAAACGAGAATTTTATATACTGGGAAAAAAAGAAAATAAATTCCAATAATGTAGGACAAAAATTGATATTTAAAAAGACAACAAAATGTGAATGTAGTTAAATCATGCCAATACTATAACATTTTAGTTTAATAAAACAGAGCAAGTATATAAATATTAATACACATCCCAAATGTTTTACACAAATTTACAAGATAAGCTTTAAATTTCTAATATAAATAAATATTACAGACATAATGTATCTAGATATTTATTTTCCTTAGATTCCCTTTTTAAAAATCAACCCTTTCCCCTTTCCACTATTTTTTATGGCTAATTTTTCATTTTGTTGATTAAACTGTAATCAAAATCAAATATTATGAAAGAATTTGATTTTATGTTAATCAAAGCTAAGTTATGGCTACTTTTTGTGTTTCTATGATGAATCATGCCTATATCCAATATAGCAGTAACTACAGGACTATTGACCAAAAAGATGAAGTCATGTGGTAAAATGATGACAGTTCCTCCCCCATACATATATATATATGTGTTGTGTTCTGATTCTTATACTTATTAAACAGAACAAGGTTTTTAAATAAATAATTACTCCATTGAAAAGATGAAATAAACAAATAATTTAATAGAAAGCTGATAAAATTTCTCTGGTTATTAAGTGAATGTTTAATATATTTTTAATACATAAATTGTTGAAACTTTTCAAATAAAGTTCAAAGCAAAGAAATTTTAAATTTTAAAAATATTTAATTCAGGCAAAATTTTATAAAAGTCAAAAGAAATAATTAAACTAATTGGGAAATTATCAAAATAAATTTTTAAATTTATTGAGAAATTTCTGATATGCACCAAAAAGTATAATAATTTTCTCACCTAATGTAACTAATAAAGGGTCCAATAACTAGATAGTAATACCAATTTTATTATTTGGGTTAACTGAGGAGTAACATAAGCTATATCATTGTGCCCATCCTTTGACCATCAAAACATAGCAAGCATTTGGTTGCTATAGGATTATTTGTAATATGTCATTCACCCAAGAAAAAAATAGATTTTGTATTTTACATCTTCCAAGAAAACTAACATTTAACTATCTATTTATCTATGGTGACTGTCACTTTTTGACAGAAGACGACCAACTCAGAGAAAGGGCTACACATGAGTGAGTCACATGTGTTTTAAGGGCTGTTCCTTCTTAGAGTTGTATGCACATGCAAAATACGTAATGTGTGTGTGTGTACCATACGCACAACTCATTCTCATTCTATCTAGACATTAACCAGGGCAAGATGACTGATTGTCTAAGTGGAGTGCAGGTTTTATGTCAGAGTATCCTTCACTTAGACGGATGGTTTACAGATCCGTCTTCCTGTTTACCTACACCTGGGTAATAAACCATTTCTATGACACAACCTAGATGTATATGTATATATGTGTAGAACCCTACTCTGGCTTTCAATTTATACAATCATGTTTCTTTTACCAGAATTCTGTTTTATTCATGGAATTGGCATAAAATACATATTCTGAAAGTCTTACATGTACAATTTCTGTAGGTTTATTTTATAAAACAGGATTGTTGCCTTGTGACATATTTAACTGTATTAAAAACAATTTATTACATAAAAAGTTTTGACAAGAAATGTATGAAAAAAGATGATGTTTATTAATTTTTATTAAATCTGTAATTATTTTAGTAATAATTACAGTGTTTTTGTTTGTCTATAATCTCAGACTTTCATGATCTGTTGTCTCATTTTCTGGTTTGTTTGCATCATCAAAATTAAAGAAAGGACCTTGAACTATGTGTCAGTCCTCACTATGAACACTATCAGCAACATCAAGCCCTTTACCTAAAACATATAATATTACAATATGCTGTTATGTTATATATTGGGAATTTAAACATAACAGGAATGTTTTGAAAAATAATCTAAATAAAGTGAAAATTCTAACAAGAAGATTTTATACATATATATATATATACATACTTACATATATATAAGTAAAATGCCTGCTTTTTTGTTTTTTATCAAGAACAAAAAAGTTAAATATTTGTTAAAATATAAAATGTAGTTAGTCTAAGAATATAGTCAACACAGTATGAGGATGCTTTCCCAAAGGATCCTAGTGTAGATAAATGATTTTTCAGAGAGAAGTGTATGTGTGTAAAAAAAAATAATTTTAAATATCCAAAGGGGTTATTCATAAATCTTCTACAAAATAATTGACCTTTTCTGAAAGCCAGTCTTCCCAATTTTACATGTTCCCTCTTTTTTTTTTCTGCACAAAAGCATAGAAAAACACACACACAAATACTATAAAATAATGGGGTTGAAAATTCTCAGCATGTTTTTATTGAATTCCCCCCTTCCCACTATGTTTCTTTTATATTTGGGACAAGTAGTTGTCCTTCTCTCTCAAAAAGTAATCTGTGAAAAGAACTTTTATTGATATTTATGCTGAGAGAAGTGAAATCGAAAAGTTCAATTGATTGATTTGGAGTTTGATGGCCTATCAACCCTTTTAGGGTCATTTAATGCCAGTATGGTATTTCTTAAAATTCCAAATCTTCATTTTAAGAAAAACAATCTAGGAAAATATGTGAACATATGTTTCTAGTTATTTCATTCATTAATAAAAACACCACACTCAAAAGTATGGGTTGATCAACTTGATTGAAAATAAACTACAAGACAAAACCTATAAACCAAAACAATAACTTAATCATAAAATGAAATCTTTGTTTAAGATAAACAAAATGTTTGTCATTAGAAAGAAAAAATGTGTTGATGTAGAAATTTACAAAGTAATTTAAAAAAACAAACAAATAATAAAAAATATAAGATTTTATTTCTATAAATTCATTTCTGTGTATCATTTAAAGTAATATAGTGTTCTCTAAGTGTTATGATAAGTCTGTTGTAAAGCTTATTTATGAAGTTTTTGGGTTTTTAAAAATCCCAACTCAAACATATATACAGACTTGTATAATTATATACTCATTCCATAAAAAATAAAAGTTATGTTTATTTTATGTATTTTCTTAAGTTTATATAGTGTGTAAGTGTAATGTAATATGATGAATGATTATTATTCACTGATAGTCTGACGCTGTCGAAATTGAACTATGATAATGATAATAATTTTACAAGCAGGGGGAGAAGGACGTTTTTAAAAAATTTATTAGTAAGACTAATGTTAATCTTTTATTGAATCTCAATGAAGAAAAAGAAGGTTTGTGTTTTGGTTATTTGATCCAAATGGATTCCTAGGCCTAATATAATTAGACACACTTTTGTACAAAGCTGGTCTTTATTTTTTTCCTATTTATGTGGGGTTTGAGAGGGAGTGGAAAGCATGTATGTGAGTATGTCATTGAACATACAATTGCTGTTTTCATAAATTTTGTAAATTAGACCTATGTTCAGGATGGGGTTGGATGGCTGAACGCAATAGGCTAAAGACCAAACAAGAACAACAACAAAAAAAACAGTTTCTAGTGATTAAGAAATTCCAGTTGGGTCTTTTGAAATGTTAATGTTGAAAAACCTTTTTCAAACAGGAAATTTGGTTCAGAAATGTTAGAAAATAAAACTTAAAAAAAACCTATGCCCACCCACTGCCACATTTATAAAAAAAAAAAAGACTTTGTTTGTTAGGAATTACAAGATTTGTTAAATTAAATACATTATATATAAAAAAAAATACATTCTTTTAGAATTATCAATCAGATCTAAAGTAACATACACTTGCTTATTTCCTGTTGTTTGTTCGTAACTATACATTGTAAAAAAATAAAATAAATAATTTCTTCACTTTTTTATTATTTTTGTAGCAAATATTAAATCTTATACTTTTATCTTCTTTAAATATTAGGTTCCATTTTAATTACTATAGAAAATGTTCACATGTTATTTATATACATGTTAATAAAAATAAGCAAAAAAAAAAAAATTTCCAAACACTAAAACAATACAAATTGAAAGATTTAGTTTCAATTTTTAATGAAAATTGAAAATTTTGGTTTTATACCCAAGAGAGTAATCAGAAACTTTATCAAAATATGTATTTTGTTTATGGAGAGAAGTAATTAAAAAAAAGAGGCTGCACATGTAATATATATCAGAGAGAGAGAGAGAGAGAGAGAGAGAGAGAGAGAGAGAGAGAAGGAGATATCTGAAACACATATTTTCATATTTTTGTGTTCCATTCTCACATTTTTAATCCTTTAACAAAATTTTTAGTTTAGTGTGTGTATGAAGGAGAGTGTCACAATTTCTCTTTAAAATCCATTAAAAAAAAAGAGAAGAGAAAAAAAGGAACAAGAAAATAGAATTCCATTTAAAATTAAATAAATGTTTATTTGAATTTCTTTTTCTGAATGGCCTATTTGCCATTATAATTTATTGCTGTGTTGATATGTCTCAATCCCACTAAGGCCATGAGCAATGGAAACTTTACAAGTGATGTGGATAGTTTTATAACAAATACAAGGCACTGATCACAAATTTGCATACACAAAGCTATGATTTTTATAAATGTATTTTACATCAAATTAGTATTATTTATTCTTTATGAATATATTAGACTATTTTTATGTGGATATTTTGAGGTGAATCAAATAGTTTACACTCATCATGATTATTATAAGTTTGTGTTGCTTTAATATTTTCCCTCTTACATATTAAAATCTCTTGCATCATGAATTTTTCTTTGTCTCTTTTATATAACCCTTTTAGAAATGTCACCATTGTAGCTTGCTTGGTACATGTTTTTATTATATTCTTAATGATAAATAGTGAGTTTACTTTCCTTTTTGATTATAAAGATACCCACGAAAGAACTGTAATATACACACACTATATGTTCTTTAAATATGTTTGCTTTTTTCATGAAATAAATCATTTTATAAGCTCTTATTAATGCAATTTCTTTAACACTTATACAATAATAATAATAACAATAATAATAATAATAATAATAATAAATTATATATATTAAACACACATATGTGTGTGTTTGTTCTAAGTTTAGTATACTTAGGCAGAATATCATTACTAAAATGTTACTAACATAAAATGTCAATTTCTGAGGATGAGGAAAATGTTTGAAAGAAGACTGGGGGATTGTATTAAGCTTGATCCCACCACTAAGTTTCTTGTAAGAAAACAAGAAAACATTGACTTAAAAATATTTAAAAAAAATATTTAATTCTTTTTATGAAACTTGTCTGAATATATATATATATATATATATTTATATATATATATATATATATATATACACACACACAGGCACACACACACACACACATATATGTATATATATAGTCAGACAAATAAACGGACGTGGAGGAGGAACTGTCAACTACTTATGGAAAATTGCCTAATAAAAAACGGTTCGTCTGTAGCGTGGACTGGCCAATGATGCCTGTCTTTTGGAGCGTGACGAGAGGGGAACATGACACTGATCCACCAGTCATGTATTCCAAGGTTTATGATCCTTTAAGAGATCAATAAAATAAAAACAGGTTTGAGGTTGGGGTGGGGTGCGAGACAAAAGCCACAAATGACAGTCGCGAAGGGAGGGAAGATGACCCTGCACCAAACCCATACATATTCTCTAAAAACACTCAAATAAAGAAAGAAAGAAAGAAAAAAAGAAAAAAAGAAAAAAAGAAAGAAGAATTATATTTACTTGGTGAGCACAATCAAGTTTGGCACAAGGCCATTTTACGTGCTCATCCCCGAGCTTTTTATATTTGGTGTTACCTTTCAATTAGACAGTCATACTTGACCACGAATGACCGCCGATGATAATGAATGTGTGTGTCTGCTTTGACAAAATTATCTTAATTTGCCATTAGGTGCGTGTTATTACTTAAGTGTGACTTTATATTTTTATTAAGAAATATCCTTGTCGTTACTTGACTATTTAATGATAACAGCGAGTAACCCAGTAACTGATTACCTCAGTAATTGAAGCCCATTAACTTAATAAGAGTAACACATCTAGGTGAAGGTCAAAATTAATTACAAAATCCCAGCTATATATTATATACTTGGTGAGCACCAACCCAAGTTTGGCACAGGGCTATTTTTACGTACTCTCACCCGTGCTTTTTACATTCGGTGTTACCCTTCACCTAGATGGGATGCTATTCTGAGTTAACGAGCCCCATCTGTCCGAGGCAGCTAAAAGTGAATGTAATGGGATGACTGGGATTTGAACTCGCGTACTACGATTCCATGGCACGAGCTTTTTCCAGTGCTCCAACTTTGCAAACTCCCATCGATATAATGAGCACGTAAAACAGGTTTTGAGTCTAACTTTGGTTGGTGCTCGACCAACTAGATATATACTCAATGTGTGCGTGTGTGTGTGTGGGTGGGTGTGTGTGGGGTGTGTGAATGTGGGTTTGGGTGTGGGTGTGTGTGTGTGTGTGTGTGTGTGTGTGTGTGTGTATGAGTGTGTTTGTTTCTATCTTGTCCCTGCAGATGGTAGATTCCGCTGTTCGCTGAGCGAATACCACTTCCAAAGATTGACACGTTCACACGATACGTCTAAGGGCGCAAATCTTGAAACAATTCTTCACGAATGCCACGAATGATACTTGGTTTCATAACCCAAAATTGAACCAATGCCAAGAACGTAACCCCTGCACACGAGTTTAGAAATCTAAAATAGAAGAGAAAGAAAAAAAATAATTACAAAAGTGACAGCTTGGTTGATTTTTGGGCTTAAGCTAATTTATATATATATATATCAGTCCAATTGGTGCCAATTTAACGTGTAACGTGTTGGTGTGAAAGAGAATACCTGGAACCGGACTGGGTGACATCTCTCGCTTCTGGTGGAATTCTTGACGAGGAGTGTTTGAGGCGTTGTGCCGTGATCTTACTTTCTCTAGGGGGTGATGGACTTAAGGCTGTAATAAAAGCTCCCCTCCCCCAAAGACAGACACGTACGCCTAGATTGTGAATTCACATCATTTATTCTTTGCACCCCACCTGGGTGCCAGCAGCTGCTTTTCGTCGCCCTTCTGCTCGCTCTTGCAGATCCGCTAAAAAAAGAAGGGACCCATCCTTTCACTAATTCCCATCATGTGACTCAAAGTGACGTCACTTCCTATTAAGAGATGGGGAATGCAACTATGGATGACCATAGTTACTTTACACCAACAAAATACCTCATTGTGTGTAACGCAAAAGCAAGCGCACCTCTCCTACAAGCAAGCACACACAAATACAGAAAAAAACTCAAACAGAGACATACAGAGGCTTGTACTCTCAGATACTATATTTACTTGGTGAGCACCAACCCAAGTTTGGTACAAGGCCATTTTTACGTGCTCTTACCAGAGCTTTTTACATTCAGTGTTAACCTTCACCTGAATGAGCATATTATATTTACTTGGTGAGCACCAACCCAAGTTTGGCACAAGGCCATTTGTACGTGCTTTAACCCAGGCTTTTTACTTTCGGTGTTACCTTTCACCTAGATAAGATGCTCTCCCGATCTAACGAGCCCCATCTGCCCGAGGCTGCTAAAATGAAAGCAATGGTTTTAATTAGGATTTGAACTCGCGTAATACGATTTCAGAGCCCGAGCTTTTACCAAAGCTCCACTGTCGCTGTTGTTGTATTCTCAGATACACTCACATACAAAACATAAAAACACACACAGATACCCACAACACACCCCTACTCTATATATAGGCACCTAAATACATACAACACATTCCAAGAAACACACGTTGACATGCACAGCACAGAAATACAGACAGACATAAATACACCCAACAAACATAACCACTCACTAACACACAGATTTTTACGCATACCCAAGTGTATACACTGTGTCGAT
>JAUZSX010215953.1:0-15841 GCA_034780655.1 Idiosepius hallami
GATAGATAGATAGATAGATAGATAGATAGATAGATAGATAGATAGATAGATAGATAGATAGATAGATAGATAGACGGATAGATAGATAGATGGATAGATAGATAGATAGATAGATAAAGGGATAAAGGGATAAATAATTACATACAGTGAGAGAGATAGACCGAGAGAAAGAGAAAGATGGGTAAAGAAATGTTTAAAGACTGGTCAATAAAGAAAACTAGGGAAAGCTGGCAGTTTCCCTTGTTAATCGTTTATCTGTTCCATTTAAACACACTTTTTGTGGAATGGTTCTTCTTTTCTGGCAAAAAATAATTAGTTTACATCACCCGAAAGAAAGCAAAATAATTGGATTGGATGCTTTGATAGAAAAAAATATAGAAAGCTTGCATAAATTGTTTACTCGAGATATAAAGCTGTTGCTATTACGAGTGTTAAAACACCGAACTAAGCGGCATTTGTTTTTGTTCCAAATTCAACAGACCATAAAGCTCTTTATGGCAAGCATGAAATATCAGATTTATTTGTAATGTGCTGTGAATATAACACCTGATAGAAGTTGGGTTATTTAACATAGAACTTTCATAAAGTAGTTCTGTCTACAAAAATAATAAAGGGATATAATTTGATTGAAGCAATCTAAATGGTTGGTTATATGATAAATAATGCACGATAAACAAGAATTACAAATGTATACAAACATTTTTGAAGAACTCATACTGAAGAATTATTTTTGACGGATAAAGCGGAGGAAATAGTTTTAAAATGAAGTCCAAAAGATGATGCAACAATGGGTTTTTGCGTGTGCTCAAAACAGTTACAACACTGCAAAGTTTCAGTTTTTTAATGGTTAGGGTTATATGGTTAGGGTTAGGGTTACTGAAAAAAAGAACGAGATATATATAAACAACGGAGATAGAAACGAAGAGACACATCAGAACCTGTCATCACATTGACATGACAGAGACATCAAACTTTCACAACAATAAAAAAAAGTACCTTATTACTAAATGTACCTTATTACTTCTCTTATTTTACAGTAAAAACTACAAATGTGTGTTGATGTGCCTTTTCAACTAAACAAAACATGCGGTTTTTCTTCTTCAATTTTTGCGATTGGTTTTCTTTGATTTGATGTTTGCATGTAGACGTTATACAACGAAATATTGGGGTCCTATATGTTTTTGACCACAACTGTGAATAAATAAAACCATTTTATATGTAAAAATTATATTGTTTAAATGTTTTAAAACAAGATTTTCTATTTATTAGTTTATTTAAATTTCTATGTACGGTAACATTTTGGAAACCCTGTATATAAATCTTCTTTTTAATTTTTTTCTTTTTTCCTTACATGTAATCATTCCTGACTTCGGGTACAATGAGTGGGTACATATATGTGATTTTATATGTGTGTGTGTGTGTGTGTGTGTTTGTGTGTGTATCCAAGTTGGTGTGTCTATGTGTGCGTGTGTGACTATTTCTGGGATACTTTGTATTTTTTATCCTTATGTCCACGACTCAGACACCACGGACATAGAAAATTCGACAAACATTTAAAATCAAACAGTAGATCATTTAAAAGGTGTGACGAGATCAAATGTGTTTAACAGGAAAAAAAGATTAACTTTATATTTACAGTAACACACTGAATTTAGATAGGTCGGGACTAAACTTCCTGACATTATCGTATTTGTTTGGTAAAGATTGATTGGTTTAGAGTTATTTTTATCACTTGCATAGAAAAAGAAGATAAATATATCCAGTTTGACTCTAAGGAGGACTTTACAAAATTTTATGTTCGGAAAAATAAAACAAAATGAAACAGATAAAAAATAAAAATGCAAATAAATGACAATGTCTGTCGTGGCTTATAAACTACAAAAATCTCTTTTTAATACATAAATATAGTAAATTGAAATTTAAAAAAGACATCTGAAAATAAACTGAGTTCATACAGCCTTCAAACAACATATGTTAACCAATAGAAATTTTATCTATGTTCACTTATTTAGTTATCTATAAGTGTTTTTATACCTAAGTATATGTACTTGATAATTCTAACAGGAATGGCTACAGGAATAACCGGAAAGTAAAAACTTAAATATCAACATGTACAATGAAGAGTATTTAAAACAATTGGGGAAAACAATGTTTCAATAATTAGAAAATAAAAATTATTGAAATATTCTAATCCTTGATCTTAAACATATTAATAGTTACCCAATGAAGCTATAAAATAATGTATAATTGTTAATATTATTGATACGGTTATTTTAATTATAAAAATACTTAATTAATTAATGGAAAAAAAAACTTTTTTTGCAATTATGATGTCCATCATGCGATATACCATTAATTTAAAATGCCTATTAATCTAGAAAATTAATTAGAAGGTGTCGTATATCTAGGTATCTTCACGCACACTCGACCCCCATTTTGGAACTCAGAAAAAATGTTTAGAATAAAGATTACAGCAAATAATCATCTTAAAACACCCGTAAAATTTACATTATGTAGTTTAATCTAGAAAAATTTAAATCTAAATTCAAATCACCCGCCATTTTTATATAATTTTCTTTGAAAATTAAAATAAAAAAAATAACTTCGATAAATGACAATGTTTTCTCAATCGCTATTTCAACACTAATTAACACATTTGTAATTTAAAAACTTGCCTATTGGTGATATTTTTTATTAAATCCAATTACACCGATGGATTCAGCTTTTCAAGGAAATCTTGACATTATGAGCTGTTAGAGTTATGCCCCTTGAAAGTGTATGGTGCTCAGGAGGGTCATAAAATTTTAATTAAATAATAACAAAAATATCTGATTTTTAAGTACAAAATTTTAAATACAAATTTTAAAATCAACATTTATCTTGAAAAGCTAAAATCATTTAAGATTATTTTTATAAAAGTATTAATATTTCTTACACATCAATAGTTTTTAATTATTTAGTACAAACACAGTAAGAAAATGGGTTTTCGTAAACTAGAAACGTATTATTTTCTTGGAGTTTATTATAACTTGAGACAAATGCGCATGCACGCTTTCCAATTAATGTTTTTTTCATGGCTCGTAAATGTTTCAGTATGAAAATAGCTATGATTTTTTAAAGATATTTTTTAAATAATTCATTTTTGAAAACATAATAGTTTCTTAATTTTACAAAAATGCATATCATTAGTTACAATTCAAAATATGTAGAAATATTTTAACTTATAGCATACACATATCAAAATATTTTAAAATTTGATTTTTAGAATTTAATGATTAATAGTAAATTATTAAATACTTTTTAAACTATTTTTATTTCACAAATGTGATACAAACATAAAAGAATAATGTTAATTAGGAGTTTAAAAAAAACAATAATTTGTATACGTTTTATTTTTTTAAAATCTTTCCCGCATTTCATAAAAAATTCAGAATTTATACGATAAGAAACCAACTTATATATATTTTTTAATTTATTTTCTAAAAATCTGGTAAAAATATACACTGCGTACACTAATTTTTCTATTTTTTCTATTATTTTATTTAATGGGGGAGGGAGTCAGTAAAAAAAATAAGGCTAAAAAATAAAAGAACTATACAAAATGTAAACATATTTTTTTTAAATTACAAAATAAAATTTCTATTCGAGTAAAAAAAATCGCTATTTAAGAGAATTTCGAAAAATTGCGCTCAAAACACAACAATATTTTTTACGAAAAAAAACCATTAAAAATCGCAGTCAAAAAATACCATATGTTTGCTTACAGTTTTTTTTAATAAAGAATTCTTTAAAAAAATTGCACATATTTTTTTTCTGAATTATTCTTCTTTATTTTGCTCTGAAGACATTTTTTTTTTCATTTTTTTAGTTTAAATAGCAGTTGTCCAAAAAATTGCAATTTACTATGGGGACCATCCATCGCTGAAGTTGTAGTTTTTTTCTGGAAATATAAAACAACAGTTTTTGAAAATGGATTTTTAAGATTCCATGTCAAAGCAATTTATATTTCTTAAATATGCAAGGAAAATCAAATGATTTAAACTAACTTCATAAATAATGTAGGTAGAAATTAATGCAAATAATTTTTTTAGAAAAAATGTTTTTAGCCCACTGGTTTTAATTTTGGATTTCCTTTTATTTTGATTTGCTAAATTAATAAGAAATTTAATAATGGTTGAAAACCTTAAACTTTATAACCATTCATTGTATTTCAGATCTGATCATTGAAAAGCAATAAATTCCTTTTGATAAATCTCTTAATTATGTGAGGATTTTAATTAAATTTATAACTTTTTTGACAAATAATTGTCTTGCAACAAAACAAATATCTTTGAGATTTATGAATTGCACATTATATTTCTTTGCATTCCAATTATCTCCTCTAGGGCCTAGGGGCCTTTATTAGCAATAATCTATTCGCGTGAAGCGAAATTCTAAAATAAAACCTTTAGTTACAGGAAGATTTTCCGATATTCAACTAAGAAATGTGAATAAAATATAATATAATAATAATATTAATATATAATATAAAATATAAAACAAACAAAAAACACAATATTAGTTGAGATTTAATATTCTCTATAACAATGTATTTAAACAGCCGAATGAAAAGGAGTATGTTTTTTTTGTATTATATATATATATTTATTTATATATTTTATATTAATTTATATTAGATCTTTTAAGTTTAGATTGTAGTTTGATTTTATTGTTTGAACAGTTTTTTTAATATTATTTGTACTTTAAGTTTGTTTGATATTCGCATAAAATAAATTCAAACTAAATGCTCAAACTTTTAGATGAAGAAGTGGTGTTATTTTCAAGTTCAGTAACACGTTATTAAATTCTGACAACAAATGTTTGTTGAATGAGGTTAAAATAATTTGAATGATTATGTCTTATCTGTTTATTTTATGTGAAAAACAATATGACTAATAATATGCTTGTATTGTATGAATGCTGTTAGTGTTTCTGAATAATCAGTATTTATGGATATTTGATTGATATATGGATATTTTTAGTGTGGTATACTGAATACTACTAACATTCTTACTCCCGTTATTTTACACTGTGTTTGTAATAGATGCAGTTGATACTGTTAAATATTTTGTTAGATTCTTTTCATTCCTTAAAGTTTTTAATTGGATAACATTATAATTTATGATTTTGATAATTTAACAACGGTATCAGTCTTTCTTATCATATCATAGTTATATCAACGTCTGATCAATGCAACTGACGCGTAAAACCTAGAAATTAGGATCAATTTCTAATTATATAGTATCTTTTTACTGATGTTGTATTGAATATGTTGTATTGAATAAGTCACTTTATAAATACCAAGTTAAAATTTTTCTGAGATTAAAAAATATAACTAAAATACCATTAACAACTTTCAATTACGCTAATTTAATTTTTAACACAAACACAAACACACACACAAAAACACACACACGTACACACATATGTATATACATATGTATATATGCATATATAAGATGTATATGTGTGTTTTTCATCAAGATGGGTATATATTTATAGTCTTTTGAATGTGTAATGATATATACATTATGATGATCGCTCGTGTCGCGCACAGAAGTTTTGATTCGAATTAAGTGTAATCTGCATAATTGATTCGCCAAACGAGATAAAAGGCAACAGCTTGTTGGTTAATATATATTGCTGGTGTTCTCTTAGAGAGCCTTTCTTAAAGGCAAAACTACCCAGTTTGAAAGGGCAGTGATGGGTTTATCGACGCCGTGGCAAATTAACTAGGGTTGTTTCAGAAAGAAAGCCTTATATTTTATTCCGCCCAGATCGATCAGAATAGATTGTAAATTACGCTGTCATAATAACTGAGCTTAGGCATTCATGACCTTAAAGTTTATTGTCTCTGTTGCTGATGCTGATGGTGTGAGATTTTAAGAAAGCAACCCCAGTCATGGACACACGTCAGAAGTAGAGATGTGTCTTTGAATATTTCCATGCAGAAAAATTGAACTTATCAACTTTTACCGGCGTGTGCTTAACGTTTACGAAGCAAAAGTTTATGTCAGCAAAGAAAATAATTGCGTCGATTTCAAAGTAGTGATAGTGACTCGAGTGACAAAGCAGGCTAATCAGAAAAAGTCAGACACACGTAAGTGAGACAGTCAGCATCCTTGTCTATAAGCTTAGTGAACTGCTTGATTAAGCCGAGCTTGATGTGCAGTGGTGTTACGAATATTCTGTTCTGTCTATCAGAGTGTCGTTAATGACGTTCATTTCTTTGCAAGGTACTAATATCCTCCCACACAGGCCAGTCCTTCCTGTAATGCTGAGCACCATTCTTACGATCCCACTAGTACATTGGTTCTTGGTGAAACCAGACTATTGTCCAAACAAAAGGTTTGCCATATCTAGGTCAACACAAATAAACCACTTATATTAATCATAAACATTTTTATAACACATATTTCATTGTTTCATACTTTTTCAGTCGAATGAGCGATGGCTACAGAGGCAAACAAAATTACAAGCAGCAGTTTCACGTTTAGTTGCCACTGTAGTCCACCATATTCCCTATTCATCACAACGATCAGCACAATGACGCAAATATTCCGCAACACACAAGTGAAAACATCCGTATGTGCACGAGTTTTATTTGCCGTCTGTGAAGCGGATGCCCGATTAATTTTAGTTTTGATTCTAAAACTTTATCCATTGCTGGAGCAATTTTGGAAGATTTCCAAGTTTTATGACTTCAAACTGACCCCTATTCGGCACAATCACCAAAGACTATCGTACCTACGTAAATACCCCCTGTGATTAAAACAATAATTTCCCATCAAAATAATTATTCGACATGGCATTTTACCCCCACCAACTTCTTCTAAAATGCTCCACTCATACATACATGTGAATAAAAACGTAGAAAAGAACATTTAGTCACTGGTCAAAAACTGAGCAAAACTAATATGATTTTTTTCAGCGCACCAGAATCATTTTTTATCAGCTAAAAATCATAGAAAACAATTTTAACCGTGTTATAAAATACAGTGGTTTCTTTCAAATGGAACTTACATAATATGCGAGATTTCAAGCATGCCCTGAAATTTGTAGTTCAATTAAATTAACAGACTACAAACATCATAATTTAGTTAAAGTTTTCTATAAACATATGTACAATGAAACATGTTTTTAAATCTTTAGGCAACTGTAATTTTAGTTAACGAATGAAAACATTAGATTTATGGTTGACAAACCTATGTTAATAAGAAATTATGGAAACCTTAATAAGTTTCGATATTTCAGCACATGTAATGGTTTCTGTAATGTCCATTACCTTCAGATATCAGAATTTGTTAGAATCCAATAAGATGAATAAGCAATGTTTGATTATTATTATTATTTTTTTTGCTGTGAATGGCAACATCTATCAATGCTTTCCATTGAATCCGCTTTTGAATCTTAGCATTCGGTATTAATATTGGGAAATGAAAGACAATTTTATTATTTTAAGTTGTTCATAACCAGATGTAATCTGAAATCTTGCTTAAAAGAAGATGATTGGGGAAAATACCCTACACTCACATAATTTTATATTTACGAAGGTTGTTCAAAAAGAATTGCCCCATATTCTTTTTATTCCATGGGTATGGATCTAAGTGGACTCGAAATTGCGTTGATATGATGACTGAACTTTTGAATTTCTGAACTAAAAGTTTAATTTCTCTTTCGCAGTGAGTTCGATGTGAGTTAGAAAGCAATCCCTCTATGCAGAAAAGAACATGAAGAGAAGGTTTAGTCGATTTCGGAGTCGCGACAGAGACTTGAGTGGCAAAGCGCGCTCTCAATGCCCCCTTTGCAAAATTAATGCCTCCTATGTTTTAACCCAAGAATTTTAATAGCTAAAAAGACAGGATTACAACAGAGAGATAAAACTTCATGCCTTGTATGCATATGGTCAGTCATCATAGCATTTAATTTAAAATTTTCTGTTTTTGGAACAAAAAAATACGAGTCATTGTTTTTGGATTGATCATCGATTCACGGTACTTGTTCGTCTATAGAGTCATTATTTTATCTGATTATGTTAATTACTTAATATATTGATATGCTTTATTTCATGGACAGACAATTATACAATTATAGACCAATTGCTGGAATAAAAACCGTTTGGATTTATACAAATTTTGGAATTAACTCATTCAGATGCACTTCTAAATGTTATTTGAATGAAATATCTTATTTTAAATACTTTTATTCTAGTTGATTGTTCATTTTCTTATAAAATTGAGGACTCAAATATTTTTACAATTAAGATCACTTATAAATGTGCATGCTTTACGGGCGGGCAATTTTTGTTCAGTTTATAGTGTTAATTACCGCAGTTACCGTTCATCCATGTTCGATGATAATCGATCTCATATATACCTACTAGAAGTATTGTTCAGCCTTGGTAAAGAGTTCATTTGATTTTCCTTTAGTGCGTATTTTGATATGTATTTTTGTACTTCCAATATTTAATATTAATTAAAGAATTCTGCCGTACTTTTTTAAAAGACGAAAATAATCCTAGTTAAACAGCTGTTATATCGGCACTCAAATGACCTTAAAGTGCGGCGATATGAATCCACAACGCCCCAATTTTTGAAGATTAATACCTTGGCTGCTATTTTTGATTCAAAACCAAATAAAATTTGTTTCACGAGTTTGAAAACCCGTATATCAAGTTTTAAGTCTTGTAGCCAAAAATTAGAAATGAGACCGTTTCTCAGACAGGCAAACAAATAATAGCACTATTATAGAAGTTGTAGAAAATTATCTTTGATATGAGTAAACATGTCTCCACTTTTTGTTTTAAACTAAAAAATATAAAACTATATGATTTGAATTGATCATAATTCCTTTTTTGCTTTTCTATGGGTATAATTCTTGTGCCTATAGGCCCCCTACTCACTGACGACACAACCCGATACTCAGATACGAGTAGGAGCCGATGACGAAATTTAGTACATACATCATTTCCTGTAGTGTTTTCGATTAGCAAATGAAAAGTAATTAAGGATGGCGACGGAGACGCGTGTAACAAAGCGAGCTCAAGACGCGAAAATTGACAAAAAGACATTGAGAGTAGCGGTAACTATGTAGAAAACTAAGTTCTGGGACACAAAAGGTCGCTAGCTTTATGGTATCAATCACATCTTTGTATAACTTCAACTTTTAAAAAATGGGTGGCATTACTTTTAGAACGAACTATGTAATTAACTCTGACTATAAATGTAACCTTCGAGTATGGATTACATTCGTTCTTATCTGAATCAGTGTGTATAATCAAAATTGACCAAATTGTATAAAAGGTATTCTATTAAATAGGAAAGTAATCGACTGCATTTATATCTAAATGAGCATTCATTCAGATATAATGAATTAAATTAATGTAATTGAATATGTCATATTGACATTGATCAACACAAACTGAGTTCACAAAGCATGCAGTTATTTTTAACATCTCAAATAAGACAGGTGTTTTATTCAACAAAAATGAATGCTTACCGGGTGGCATTTTAGAACTACCTAGTTTTTCTCTGCATTTAAAACCAAATAAAATGAAAGGTTCTAATTAAATAAAGAGTTATTTGTAAAGTAATTGTTATTTTTTTAGTTAGCAGATACAAAGTAGGATGTGCTGGGACACTTCGTCAGTGATGTTATTCCCAAGATAATTGGGTGTTTCGGGTCTTTCAAAATCAGACACCCTCCCTCAGGCGACCCAGCTGGGGTGATTGATTCGTGCCTCCCTGATCAACTGGGTGACAACTCCTGTATATATATTGTGTCATAAATCTAACAGAATAATTTATTAATTTAAAAGAATATAGTTTATAGAAATGCAAAAAATTAAAGCTCAGTTTATATAATCATAAACATTACGTCATGAAATTCAATTATTAGATATAAATGAATGTCTAGTGACACGCAACAGGCCCAGCCATTAGGTAAGTTACCCGGGGTCACAGAGTCAAAATTGCTTTATATATATTTATATATATATATAAAGCAATTATAAAAATATATATATAAATTTAAAACATCTAACCTCATCATCACTAACAACCCCAACCCTCCATTGAGGAGTATTGATAAGACCAATATAGTGTACCGGTTTAATTGCCCTTTAGGAGGATGCGACTCCAAAAATACATATATCGGTCTTATCACTACTTGAATATGAATCATAGTCGTCCTTGGGCAAACGGTCCTAGTTGATTCAGCAACATAGAGAAATAAATTTCTAAATTATTCCCAACTTTAGATTAAATAGTCCATCCGATATAGTAAAAACTTATTGTATTGCAAAAAGATCGCTTATAAAAAAAGGTTATTCTTGGTGTATAACATGATTAGGGGATCTGGGTCGGCTCTTCAAGACTCGGGTATTTCCGGGGCATCTCGGCTTTTGTTTGATGATGACGTTCCAGCGAGAAAAAAAGCTGTCACGTGGGTAATTTTGGGATAATTCAAGGGAAAGTGAATAAAGATGGTTGGTATTAGTGTATTTTCGCACACGGGTGTTCATATTCAGTTTGAACTAACTATCACTAAATATGGCACCCATGGGTGTTAAAATTCAGTATTACTAGATGGTTAATCGTAAAAATCTGTCTTCGTTTTGTTGAACAGTTAATTAATTCCAGCCCAAAATAACAACTTTGGAAAACAGCACGAGAATGGACAACAGAGAACGGTCTCCGGCAAAAGGAGCCGATATGGACAGTGGGGGAAAAATGCCACAAGGTAGGTTTTGACCGGTACTAGGAAAAGGTTTCCCAATGCCAACATTGCCATCAGCAAACTGCCGGAATTGAACCCTCAGATACCTTACCGTGTTGTAAGAAGAAGTCTGTAATTACCCAAAAACTATTTCTCAGGTTAAAAAAATATACACCCTGTTCCCGGCCAGGTCAGGAATTCGGGAAATAACGGATCGACCCCTTCGAATGCAACATATATTAAATAATCAAAAATGGTTGATATGCCGTAAAAAACAAAACAAATAAATTAGTTTTCGTGTGTTTCATTGATTTCATTAACTTTGAATCCAATTGTTTTTATCCCCCATCTTCTCTCTCTCTCTCTCTCTCTCTCTCTCTCTCTCTCTGTTTCAATCTCTTTCTCTCTTTGATTTCTTTCTGCTCTTTTTGTTCCTATTTTCATTAAGTCTCGCTTTTCCCCCCTCTTGAAATTTGGCGCTCCTTCCATGGGAAATTTCATTGCTTCTCGCTCTGAAAAATTCATTAGCGTTTTATGCACTAGTTCACCTTATTACACCCGGTGACCTCTTCTGAATCGAATTTTAAATTACTTTCGTGAACACACACACACACACATGCTATTGTCCATATAATTCAATATGCTCGATAAATAACACATTTTCTTTTAAATTGAGCATTTATAATTAAATAATGCTTGGGTGGTATGCTTTTATTTTTGCTTGCTGATCCGATATGTCCGAAAGATTAGGATTTATTGAGTTATTTAATTAATAATTTGTTTGTGTTGAGTGGCATATCAACCCTTTAAGGTCATTTTAATGCTGAGAACAACTACTTTGGATAAAAATTATTTTCATACAGTTTTTTCAATACATAAGTTGCATTATTTAATCCATAGCTGGAGAGAAGATGGGGATTCATACTTTTCCCAAGGGCATTAATCGACATATCTAGGGGAAGGATAGCACTGATGACAAAGGCACAGGGATATATTAGGCGCGTAAAAATGGCCTTGTGCTTAACTTTGGTTTGTGCTCGACCAAGTAAATATATCCTTATCCAGGAAAAAGGCAATTGGAGTAATAAAAAAGAGTACACAAAAATTCATCTCACTGCGACATCTTGTAGTTAAAACAAAATAAATACACAGACAGTTCAACAGAGTTTGCCAATACTTCATCTAATAACAACCACTAGCATCGCTTGTAATTGAAAAAAAAAGGGCCAACGATGCACATGGTGGAATAAAACGCATAGCAGTACAAACGACACACACACACACACCACCGATCCTCCAGGAATCCTCCAAATTGACCGCGACCTTGTGGTCGCCGAATGTCTTGATTATATATGCACGAGGTACATCCTCATTTGCATATGAACATCGAGGCGGTATTTTAATCAAGGGCGCCGTTATTTGCAATTGACCCGACTGGCTTTTTCGTATCGCACACAAAACATTTTCGCCACAGAAACACTGATTACAAAAGCCAGGGTTATAATGGGTAAGTAAAAATGGCTTTGTGCCTAACTTGGGTTTGTGTTTGATCAAGAAAATATAATATATGTACTTAGCAAAAACTATACAAGTCACAAACGCTCATTCTACAGTAAAGCTATGTCCTAACAGTGGATTATAATCATAATAATTTTATTTCCCCCAAACCGCTACAAAAATAGATAAAACAAACAATTAAAAAAATAAAAGAAAAAATGGTAACAAAAGCCAAACATGTTTTGGTGTCAAACATATTTTTGGCGGTGGATAAAACAAAATAAAACAAAGCAGAAACAAACAAAAAAAATGAATTCTTTATTTGAATCAGAAATCGTTGAAGATTGGGATATGAATTATTAAGTGTGCTTATACATGCCTTTATTTTAAAACAACCACAAATTAAAGTTGATTTAAGCTACAGCGGGACCCAAAATTCCATTAATAATTACTTTGTATACAACTACTACCACTACAGGGGTGGTCGACGTGGCCCAGTGGATAGGCAATCGGAATAGGCTACGGATCCGTGGTACGCGGGTTCAAATCCAAGTTGTTCCGTCTACGTTGACAAGTCAACTAATACCCTTGAGAAAGGAACTAATACCTTTGGGAAAGGTTTAAATCTCTATCTTCCCTCCAGCAATGGATTAAGCAATGCAACTTGTATTATTATAAAAACTATGTGTACATAACGTTTATCTCGGCATTGAAATTGCCTAAAGAGGTTGATATGCCGTTAAACACAAAACAAACAAACTACAGCAACGAATGCTAAAAATAGTATTTATGATAATATAAAATCATCATTAGGACGTTAGAAACAATTCAAAAAGACCTGTATGGACGACTAACTGACATTGGGATCAACGGCAAAATAAACATCTTACAGACAATTGCACTTATAAGGACAGCGCAGATGATGAGAAAAGTTCTGAGTTCAAGAACCTAAAAATCACACTGAATGAGGAGGGCTTGTAGTCACTGACCACAAGGTATCCAGATGTACTTCAGTGTCAGAGGAGACTTATTGTCCCTCTGTCTTTAGGAATTACTACCGGGCATTCGCAGGTGTGCGAAGTTGACGTAGCGGGATGGAAACCTGGGAAGGTGTTGCACCGTACAGTCTTTGACTTGAATGGTGCAGAACTTGCTGGAAATCAGAGGAGACTTTATGTCACTTTGACTCAGTTGAAACCACTGGTTGCTGGGTGTGAGAACGCATGGTGATTGGTGTGATACCCAACAATAATAAGTACAGTTGATATCTTGCAATGATTAAGTCGGTCTCAAGATTTGAATCCGAATGAGAATTTATGACAATATAAGATTCAAGTTAAGAAAAAAAGCACCCAAAACTATTAAGATTGTATGCCAAGAAAGGCATGAATACTATACAGGGCATGAAAATTGTCTAACAAAATGTTTCTACTATAAGCTTTAAAAATCAAGGTACAAATTTTAATTTGAAAACCATTAATTTCCACGGTGCACTTAAACTTTACAAAGTAAGGTATACAGATTTAATTTAAATTGAAACTAAAAATTATCTCGGATTCATTTTATGAAATGTACATTTTGTGACACTTTTTAAAAATAATTCTATCTATTTCTAAGCAATTAATGATATATATATATAATCTTAAACTTAAATCATTTTTTTTAAATATTTTACCTTAGTATTCTATCTATATTTTTAATAACTTATTCTGACATGCCTGTAAGATTAACAAGTTGAAATTATTTTTGTTTTATTATTCTAATCAGATTAGTGAATAATTAGGTAAAAGTGGAGTTATGAATCCAGTGGTGAAATTGCATATTGGTTTAAGGCATGGTCCCCAAGGTTAGCGCATTCGTGAAATTTTGGTTTTCGCTCAATCTTGTTTTGGTTTCTATTTTTCGCAGATAACTAAATACCACTTGTTGATAATTTCTCACTTTTACATGTATTATAAGTCCGACTGCATTCCCATTAGGTCAATTGGACTTCCTCTGTGTGTATGTGTGTATTTGAGTGTGTGTATGGATGTATGTATGCATTTATATGTATATGTGAGTCTGTTCGACTGTCTGTCTGTTTGTTCGATAGTCTGTTCGACTCTCTGTCCATTAGCCATAGAATACTTGTCCTGCATGAGCGCTTAAGTCTAGCTATTCATTTGCTTCGTAACAAAGTAAACAAAGATCTAAAAAACCGTTCATTGTTTAACCCTTTCCACGCTGTTATTATCGATTACAATGGAATAGTTTGAGAGAATGGGGGAAAAATTCCTTAAATTAAATACGAATAAAGCATGACCAACGCAGACAAAATTTTAATAGGTCTCTTCCTCATTCATTTTCTCTGTTTCTTTCTCGATCTTTATTTATATCGGGCTATGTAACAATTGGCCAGCGACGGTGGAGCAATGGTAAAAGCTCGGGCTCTGGAATCGTATTACGCGAGTTCAAATCCCAGTCAAAACCAATGCATTCATTTTAGCTCCCTCGGGCGGATTGGGCTCGTTGACTCGTGAGCAACTCATCTAGGGGCAACACTGAATTAAAAAAGCCCAGGTATATAGAGCATATAAAAATGGCCTTGAGCCTAACTTGGTTTAGTGCTCGACCACGTATATAATATATCGGGGTAGGTAATAGGGGGTATATGAATGGCGGGATAGAAATACAAAATTAAGAAGAAGTTTGACAAAAAGAAATTAACGATTTTAAGAGATTTTGAATAAATAATAATAACAATAATATACATTCTTTTTATCTTCGCAAATTTTGGAACTTTTGCCTTATTCATGGTCATCGAAATTGGGAGCCATCATATTGTAACCGGGAGCTTTCATTGTGCTCCAAATTAAGCCCTTTATTCAATCTAGAAGGGTAGACTGTTCTCATTCCGTTAAACTTCGTCTTGTGAGTGTCGGCATAACGAACCTTAAACATAAAGGTATTGTCAGAAACTCATACGTCGAAATCGACGTGAGAATCAATCGTATAGAATGATTTCATATTTCGTTAAACATCAACGTTATCTGTAGTAGGGACAGTCGACGTAGCCCAGTGATAGGCAATCGGACTTCAGAATTGTGGTTCGCCGGCTCGGATCCAAGTTGTTTAGTCTGTAGTGACACACGTCAAATTGCGTGCGTAAATTAATTTTCAGGAGCACATGTGTGATTTTAATTCTTTTTTGTAAGCGTGTGTAGAAAATAAAATAAGCAACAGCACAAGTCTACGCAGACATGCCGACTAATAACCATGGGAAAAGGTATGAATCCCAATCTTCCCTCCAGCGATGGATTAAATAGTGCAATTTGTGTTATTAAAAAAAAACTATGTGTGTATGAAAATAACGTTTATCAAAAGTAATTGTTCTCCACATTAAAATGACCTAAAAAGTTTAATGCCGTTTAACACAAAACAAACAAACATCTGCAGTTGATTTTCCTTATTGTACACCCTTTCTAATTTTCGGATGTCTCTCCATCCGTGAGGAACTCTATATGTTTGTGGATGACCCAAACACTTTCGCATATATCTATATCCATCTTCAGGGACTTGGGGAGATATTTATATGGATTATTTACTGGTT
>JAUZSX010216062.1:0-30959 GCA_034780655.1 Idiosepius hallami
GTTAACCGTAAAGGAGTTGAAGTCATTTATTTGCGTCTACGTTTTTGGGCCAGGTCGGCCGTGTTTATTTTACTACAATATACTTGAATATTTCAACAAAAATAGTTTATATTACAAATTATTAACCAATTTATTGACCTAAAAATCTTTTAAAAACTAGATTTTTCTCAAGAAAGTGTTTCTCGATTAAAAATGTTTCAAAAGTAGATTTTTCTTCAAAGTTACTTGATTCAGCTTTAGATAACTCAAAACAAAAGAACTGATTATTTGTGCTTCTTGACATATTTTTCTTTTTTTTTTTTTTACATCAGTATGCATTTAAAGTAAAAAGTAATTACATGAAAATATCTCAGGAACATTTGAAATGCAGAATAAGAAATCATTAAAAATATTATATCTATCAATTTTTAACTTTGAAAAGATACAGAATATAAAATCAGCATAACCTAATATTCTTTTTCTATTTTTCTCACATAGAATAATTTTGTTAAATAACTGTATTTCTCATTCTCTGCCTGTCTCTTGACCATCTTAACTTAGCAGCCACAGAATGATTCTGAATAAGTTTAGTGAAACTTTTCACAACTGAAACCTTTGATCTTTGATTCTTCTTAGAAATTATTTCTAGCTTGTTTGCTTGTTCCATTATTTCTGCTATGGGTTATAACGACTATTGCTGTACAAATACATGCATTTGTATAAATAAGAGAGATGAGTGTTCCTTTGACTTGATTTTAAATTAGTTTCATGTCTAATGTTTGGAATAAGATCTTTCAAAGAAAGTTAAACACAGCGATGAGTGGAAATTGTTACAGAAAACTCATTGAGTTATGAATATCTCATTTCATTGATGTAAAGATGTCAACATTGTCATTTAATTATTTGGTAAGAAATCTTTGTTTAGATAGCTGATAATTAGGTCTTTAGTATGGTCTTAAAGCTTAGCAAATTTAAATCACTAACCTTCAGGTGAAAGGTCTCCTCTTCCAAGGTGTGTAGCATTAATGCTGTCCTTACATCAAAATGAGCTAAACCCCCTAGTTTTTATTGTAAAAACATATTGGTTTGGTTGGGATTTGAACCCTATAATATGATTTCAAACTATTATTATTCTTCCATGCAGCTACCCTTGGTGAAGGATGGGATATCTATAGAGGAGAGGAGAGTCAAGCAAAAATGTCTTGTGTGAGTAGTAGTATTTTTTAGGTTATTTTAGTTCATTCCTTCAAGTCTAAGGAGAGGTTCACTTCAGACAGTGGATAGAGATTTGGTTTTTTGGAATCATAAATGCAATTTTGATTCTTAGTTGTTCATTTGTGCTCATATTTGGACTAGTATTGTTGGAAAAGGTATGATTTCCCCACATTCCCTCTGGCTATGGGTTACATAATGCATTATGCAAAAAAGTATATGTGAACAAAAATGTTTCTCAAAAATAATTGTTTTCTGCATTAAATAACCTAGAAAAGTTAATATGCTGTAAAAACTAAACTAAACTAACTAAACAAACAGCAGTCTAGCATCTTCAAACACAAATAATCAAACTTCATTACAAAGATTATAATAAACAAAATCAAATGATATTTCCCTATCCCTTCACAAATTCATCGCAATAATACGGGTGTCTCAAAAATAAATAAAACCCATAAAATTGCTAATAAATATGTTGATTTTAACCCCACATATTTATATTTTTCAGTTTTGATAGCGGATATAAATAAATTATTTTAAAATCCCAAGGCTTGGAAATGAGAAAAAAAGGTGTTTTGCGTCACAACTTACATAGAGACTAAATCTTATAAGACTTCAAACATGCTTCTGCATTATTTAGGATAGTTGGGGAGCAAAACATTTATTTCTAAAGAAATAGACCTTAAATTATAACTAAAGACACCAAAATTTTAGTACTCAATTGTTATTATGGCAGCTCTAGGAAAATTTTAATCTTTTTTAGTGTATTTTGTCTTAGTAATAAATGGTAATTAAATTAATGGATTTCAATTATTTTGAGACACCCTGTATTTGTGTAAGATTCATAAAAGTTATTTTCCTTCAAATGTTCAATAAAATGACCCATGCTGGAAAGCCAATTTTGACATTATCATTTCCAGCTAAAACAGCTTTCAGACAGCAAGCAACTTTTGATGTTAGGAATGTTTACCAATGAAAAGAAGAAAAGAGGAATATTTTTGTCAGATAAAGAACTGTGATATCTTTGGGTTTTTGAGGATATTTAAAATCTTTGTTTATTTAGGTTTTAAGAGTTTCCTCACTGCAATTAAATCTAATGCAATTCTCAAATCTTCTTGACAGCTTTTGACAAATTGCCAATTTTCTTCTGATTCTTTCTAAATGTGAAAGAAATTAATGATAGGGTTTTATGCTCCAAATGCTGTTTCAGATCGAAACTTGGGTATTTGGGGAAATAAAAAGATGATGATTTGTATAATTAGGGGTGGGCGAATAAGACTGGTGGACGCTGCAATCTTTCACTTGATTCATAAATGGAAGAATTTGAGATTTAATTCAGCTCTTCTAATATGTTTCAATTTGAGATATTTTTGTCTAAAATTCTGTAGTTGGGGTAATTGTTTTCCTTTCTAACTTAACTTTTAATACAGGGTGGGCCAAAAATAGCTATGCAATTATTAAAAAAAAATTGCATGCTTTTTTTTATACAAGGTTTCCAAAAAGTTGCTTTGCAGTAGAAAATAATGTCTTAATGCCATGAGGGACATTTCCATCTTTTTCTTTACGATAGGTTGTGATATTGTAAAAAAATAAAAAATTTCTATTTGTAAAATTTTATTGTCTAAATGTTTAATAATAGAATTTATTATTTATCTAAATTTCTATATACCCATAGTCCACAGTAGTGTTTTGGATATCCGGTAAAATCTTTTTTTATATATTTTATATTTGTTTGTTGTTTTACTAGCTGTGAAGAATGTTGCCACATTGGCAGGGGCATTTTAAGCAGTTAAGCACTTTCTGTCTAAGATTATTTTAAAATTTCTTGAAGTTTGAAAATAAATTTAATTTTGAACTTTTTTATTTTTCATAACTATATGCCTATTTTTTTCTATATTAGAAACGATTAGACAAAAGCATAGTAATTCCTTGGATTGTAATAACATAGGAAATAAGATTAAGTTGTCAAAATCGTGTATATATTTTGTTCTTATTTAAAATATATTTAATGTGTGGAAGTTGGAGCATTGGTAAAACCTTGGGCTCTGAAATCATGGTATGCGAGTTCAAATCCTAGTCAAAACCATTGTATTCAGCTTGAGCTGCCTCGGGCTGATGGGGCTCAACTCGGGAGAGCAGCTCATCTAGGTGAAGGGTAACACCGAATGCAAAAAGCCTGGGTAACAGCACGCAAAAATGGCCTTGTGCCAAACTTGGGTTGGTGTTCACCAAGTAAATATAATATTTAATGTGTGGATGTTCGTGTATATTTTTTCATGTCTCTCTCTTTAGAGAGAGAGAGAGAGAAAGAATGAGAGAGGGGGGTGAAAAATAAAAGCATCTGTTTTGATAATAGCATAATTTTAAGAATTAAAAGCTAGTTTATTTTTAATATGCAGTATATAATCTTTTGGACTGAGTGTCAATAAGAATAAAACTAAGTATTATAGAAGATTATTTTAATTAAATTATCAACTATCAAAAGCTTATTAATCTTTATGTTTGTTTAATTACTTAAAGTACTTCATATTTGTTTATTTTTTAACGAGTGTTATTTAAATGAGTTATCATAGATTAAGCCAAATTTTAAAGGGATTAAAACACAATCTTTCATGATGATAATGCACTCATTGTTACTGCTAAAGGTTTAAGTTAATGTCATCTGTCATATTTTAGAATTATTTGGTCATCATAGCCCCACATTTCAACTTCACTGAATATTTATAGTTTATTTTAGAAAAAAAAAATAGTTGATGGCTTCCATTGTCACCATTGAAAGAAATACAAATTGTTTTTGGGGAAGAATGGATTAAAATGACATTGAAAACAATTCAAAGATTGCAAGGCAATCCTATATAGAACTCAAGCTGTATTTACTGCCAAAGGCTGTCCTACCCAACATTAGAATATATTTGCTTGAAATTTCAAGCTGTTTCTATTATTTTCTTTATTCTTCTGTATATTATTAAAAGAAATTACTAGAAGTTTTGTCCAACTTTGCCTGGGTGCCAGGGACTTGCCACTAAGGTAATTAAGGAAGCCAATTATATAGGAAAGAAGTTTATGCTTTCTTATACTAAATGGATTTCTAATGCTTTCTTATACTAAATTATTTTCTAAAGCCTTTCTCTTTAGGTAGTAAATGAAGCCTATTATATACAAAGGCAATACTGTACATATGCAAATTTAAGTGGTATAAATCATTTTTTCAAACTATTATAGTTCATTTTTCTGAATTTTTTTAAATAACTATTGTGGTTTCATTTTCAAATAAGCTACATGGAGTAGGGGTTCATACAACCACAAAGATTTGATTTTTATAAGTATATAAAGCTAACTAGAGGTATTTTGAGCTGCAAGAGTAGAGAATTGGTAAAAGCTTGGACTCTGCAATCGTAATACACAAATAAAAGTCATTACATTCATCTTTGGTTGCCCCCCACCCAGACAGATGGGGCTCATTAACTTGGAACATCGACTTATCTAGGTGAAGACCAACACTGATTACAAAAATCTCAGGGATTGAATGAGCACATTAAAATGGCCTTGTGTCTAACTCTGGTTGGTGCTCAACCAAGTTAATACAATGTAGAGTTAGCTATTAAGGTAATGTTTCTCTTGATTGTTTTTTTTTTTAATTTGCTTTAAATCTATTGGCATTATTAATAATAATTTTCTGTGTATTTTATTTAGTTGAAAAATAATTAGCATCTATATCAGTGAATGTATAAAACTATTGGCTGGCCCCTACTAATGTCCACACATGTAATACATGTCATCTTCTCCTCTTGACTGAGTGCCAGTCACTGTGGATGTTGTTTTGGATAGACATGGCTGCACAATGTCCATGCAAACTCACTTGGCCCACATTGTCTACACCGCAGCTCAAGATTGAGGAAATGGTGGTTTTCATGATACAAGATTCATTGGCCTGCTGTTTTCTTAATTCACCAAGATCTACCTTGCCACCTGCCCTTGGGTTTTCCTTCCCAGTGGTTTAACCGTGCAGGCCTCAGACACTAACCTAGGTATTTGTATAAAAGCTATATAAATTTATATAAAACTGTAGAATATAAAACCAGTTTGTCACCATCTTGAGTATTTCTTTTTTTTTCAATTTTTTCTTTTTGATCAACTTATTTTATTTTTAGTCTCAATCTTTTCAATATATGTTAATGTACAAGATGGACAAAATTAATTATTAATCATTTTTAAAAATGAATCAATATTTATCCTCTTTATGAAAATGGACACATTTAAGTGATCTATAAATTATGATTAATATGATTCCTCAATGTTTTAAAGCAATGATTACTGAATATGAGATAATGCTATAAATATCCTGACTTTAGCCTTTAGCATTGTAGACAAGACAGGCTATTCTTTATTTTTTTTATTGTGTACTTTATTGTACTGCTGAATAAGGTAGAAAATAGAAATATGCAACACGCCTAGAGAATCAATTATTCAAAGAATAAAATGTTCTAATTTCCAACTCTTCCTGCTTGAGGTTGGTGGAGAAAGGGAAAATGATCCTCTCTGCTTGCTTTCAGCAGATGTCCATATTTACTTGATTATTCTGCTGTATAAAGAACTATATGAAAAAAAAAATCCTAAAATAAAATATCTTTATGTAAATATATATTTTATTTAGTAATAAAATCACTTCTTGTTTACATATATTTGGGCCTTTTCCAATGATCTGATCAAGTAAAAAAAAAACTTTATAATTTCCCAAGAACTTCCATATTCACTACAAGGTCCATCTCCTGGGGTTGACGTTAATCTTTATTCTGCCAACCACAGAATTTTAAAATATGTTAAGGGAAAATATGTTCCATTTGAGAGACAAAAGTTAAATTTAAGTTTTCAAATTGTAGTTTTTTGCGGTCAATTTTATAACATTAGCTTTTGTCCCACCTACACACACACACACACACACACCACACAAACACACACCACACAAACTTTCAGGTCCCTTCACAAACATTTCGCCTAGAAACATTATACAAGGGTGTCCAAAAAGTTACTGTGTAGTAGAAAATAATGTCTTTATGCCAATGGAGGACATTTATAACATTTCCAACAAGGTAAGCTGTTATAAATAAATAAAACCTTTTAATTAATAAAATTGTATTGTCTAAATGTTTTAGAATAAATTTTACTGTTTATTAGTTTATTTCAATTTTCATATGCCCTTAGTGCACAATAACTATTTGGGCACTCTGTACATACTTTTGTAAGAGCCCTGGTAACCATAGGTTCATAATCTACTGCACTACAGTGTTGATCAATTATAAATCATTCTTTGAATGCGGGGATATATGATTAATGCAGACTTTGCATATATATATAATGGGGATAATGTTGTAAAACATCGCACATAGAGATCTTTTTTTTTTCTTTTACATCTGTTTCAGATTGATGAGATAAAACTCAATAAATAAATAGATAAAAAAACAATGCAGAATTATTTGTTAGTCATAAAAGATATTTAGATAACTTTTGGTGTGTTTAAAGTACCTAATCATTTGCCATCTTTTGGTGTTGTTACTGTAATTGTAAGAAATTAAGTTGAATTAAATCTTTGTATAAATACTCCTAAAGGAACAATGTTTCAAGGACAGTCTTCTTTTGTTTTTTATACTTCAGCTACAAACTGACTTGAGAGATGAAAGACATTCTGGCGCCAAATCATCTTGCAATAGAGTCCATGCTAGAAACATTATGTGCATCGATTGAAATAAAATTATTTCATTTCTTGCCATTTATATTTTTAAAAAAATAAAAATTATTGAAATAATATTGATGCATTTCTGATTGTACTTTGAAATGCCTTCTCAGATTTCAAAATATTTTTCTAGTTTTTATTTTTAGATGTTTATTGATATTTGTTGATTGTTTCATTCTAGGGTTTTTGTAAAGCTATATCTCAGCATTTTCTCTCCTTTTTATTAAATTTATTTTTTATAATAAAAATCGATGTATCTTTGATATTAACATGGATTTTAGATTACCAAAGACACTGGTTCTTAAAAATATTTTTATCTAATTTAGAATTGTAGTTGCAGAAAATCCAAATTACTTTTTTGATATTTGTTTAATCACTTAACTATCTTTCCTAACCATAATCATCTGATCTATTAATAAAACACCAACAATATATATATATATATATATATATATATATATTTGCAATCAATGAATCATTTGGAAAATATGAGATTTAATCATTTGGTTACTTTGTTTTATAGCATATCAGATATTTTCTTTAATATTTAATAGTGAATGTTTTGTCATCTTATTTTTATAAGTAATAAAAATTGAGTTCAATTATTGAAAAAAGACAAACTTTGTGTCCACTCTTCATACCAAAGAATAGACACAAAGCAATTACAGGCAAAATGACCAATAAAATAAAGTTACAAAAAAAAAAAGGTTCAGGATGTTCTACAATTGGAGAAGATTTTCTTATCACACCTATCTTTAAATTATGTCTAGACATGCCAAGTATTAGTTGAAAATTGATATTAAGTGCAAAAAAGAATGAAAAGCAACACACACACACACACACACACACATATTTTAGAAAGGTATAAAGTTTTATAAGCTGGTATGATGTGTTAGTTATAGTAATCTTAAAGTTTTTTTAGTTTAGTGGGAAAATTATTAAATAGAAGTTGTTTGGATTATTTGATTGCAGCTTGTTTCCAGTATTCATATGTGTAATAGACTTTTATTTTACAAATGGAAAAAAAATGCCATTCTTAATTTTTTTAAATTCATTAAATTTTGCTTGAGAAGAATTTGGGAGTTCAAGAAAATTCTGGAACACAGAAATTTACTACACTTGACACCTTTAGGGAAATACTATTTTTGATCAAGGGATTTTCTAATGACATCTGTCTATAAATATCTTCACTATTCATTGCTAACCCATTGCAAATATATACATACAGTGGGTGGACAAACCAATAAAAATACCAAATATTCTAGGTCAAATACTCATTACTTATCTAAACCATTGAAAAACTTGTATCTGATCGATTACACTGTTATAACTTTCTTGATTACATATGTGTTATATGCAATTGTTTCACTTTGAAATCTTTTTACAGTAAAAATATGTAACACAAAAACTATCATAATGTTAAAATCAAATTGTTATAACATTGGCACAAGAAAGCAAAATTTCACTTTTTTTTTTTTGAAAAGTGAAATTTTCAATAACGTTTATTTCAATTCAAATATTAACAAATAATATTCCTAACATGACTGGCATGATTTGCAACATTCTCATGAACTCAATGCAATAAATTCATATTATTGTATATTTTATGAGTTTAATTCATGTGAAAGATGATTGGGTCTGTTTAACAAGATAATCCTATATGATCATTTTTGCTTGTATATTTTTTAATTGTTAGCTGAATTTGTTATGGTTTTTAAATTTGAGTTTGTGGGGATTTTCATGTGTCAAGTCTGATTCTCACATTCTATCCACTGAATATATTGAGTATTTTTTGCCATTGATGACTATATACATTCCTTCATATATTCGAGGAGAGAGAAATACACACACACACACACACACACACACACACACACACTGAGACTTCTTGAATCATCCGATAGATTTTATGCTGATTCAACCTATACACTACATACTTATTGTTCACCAAAGATGTCTTTTTCGTATTATAGCCATAGAAACTCACTTTTCTTGTTTTAAGTTCTATTTCTTCTGGTATTTCTATTGTTTTCATGTTATTAATCCTTTGTTCTTTTCCACTTTCATGCACAAATATTTTGTTTAAATAAGTTTTTTTCTGCATGATTACTGTTACCATACTGTTATATCCATATCGCATTAAGCCCTTTCACCCATTGTTTTTCATACAATGTCAGTTTCACATAAGATTGTAATAAAAAATCAATTGTTATCTACAGCATGATCAGCAATTAGAGTTGAACATTGTGTAAAGCAAACAGTGAGAAAAAATTCAATTTTTCAGTTTGGCTCCTGAATTCTTAAGGATTAACACTGAATTGAAGTTTATAGAAATAGTAGTAAATGTAACTGATGGAATCTACTTGTAAGTAAGGTATGTATAAAAACTAGTAGAAACAAGGCATTAGTGAACTGAGAAGTTAATTACGTGTTGTAGTTAGTTAAAATAATTTTTTTTCCAAACTTAGCTCAATTTGAAGACTAAAGTATTTTTGTATATTTATATTATCTATTTATATTATTTATATCTATTTTGTACCTTTAAACAAGATGTTAAACAATTTTAAGTGAAAGATCATTGTTTTGATAAGTTTTATTAAAGTAAAATTTTGTTTCGGAAATGATGCAGAGAAATTTTTAATTTGGTCGGAAATACTTGGTACATTCAACTTTAAAGTTTGATGAGAGAGAATTTTTGAATAAATAATAGGTTAACTTAATCTTATAATTTTAAAATTGCTGAAATAAGTTAGATTGACAATTTAGATTTAAATGGAAATAAAGCAAATTACTACTTAATGCCATAATGTATTTATTTATTCAAAACATATTATTTTTCATTTCAAATCTTCTGATATCAAAATTGAAGTAGGAAGTTTGCCTTTTCTTTCTTGTGTTATTTTCACAAATGCTAGGGCTTATAATTACCACCACCATCAGACAAAATAATTTGTTCCATTGTCTGTTGTAAAGTCAGGAAAATGCTGTTCAACTTTAACCTTTGCAATGCCTGAAAGCTGTCTTTCACTGCTCAAACTAAATTGTCTAAATTGATTGGAGCCTTTTCGTTACTGAATGGATTGGGTTGTATTTAAGAAACCTAGGTCAAACACATTCAGATCCATACTATTCAAAGGCCGGTTAAACAATTCAATATTACCAAATTCTCCCAACAGTATTTCTCTTGATTCCAAATGTTGTTAGAACATCTATGATTGCACTCCATTTTAAAATAAACTCTTTTAACCTTTGTAATAGTGTTTTGTAGGACTCTGTTCTTTGTTTAGAATTCAAGTCTTTCTTGTCACTATTATTTTTACATAGCATATCAGCATCACCCAGTGGTGCAACTAAAGTAAACGTCACCTGGGGCAGTCTGCTTTGACATCATCTCCCACCTCTGACCCCCAACATCTCCCAATATGGATTGTTCACTCGATGCTAAATGGAATGAAAACTTCTTAAATAGATCTGGCTACCTCATAGAATCCCATTAATAACCTGGTGGAACAACACCCTTTATCATGTGCTTGATGCACCTCGATTATTTAGAACTATTCGTTACAACACGTCAAATGCAAAAAAAACTAGTCAGGGATAACTTGAAACAAAAAATCTTGGATCCTTTAAACATGGTACATAAACTTTTTCCTCAACATGATGACCACTCAGGTAAGAAATTGACAGTCACTGAAGGCTGTAGATTCCAAGTCTACACTTATCTACTATACATGGTCTATCACTAATATTGAGCACTCTAACTATAAATATAAGCAATCTTACTTTACTTGGTGCGAGAGTTAGGCTGATCCTGTACAAGTCTTCACTTAAATCAAAGTCTAATGCAAGGCATAAAACAGCTGGTCAGGCAGGTAGAGCTCAAACGGGAGTTGCAGAAAAGTAGAGAAACCAAGTACAACAGCTTAACCCCTACCATCTTTTGCCCTACTTGTGGAAGGGGCTTTCTCGCCAATTTTGGCCCCGTCAGCCATCAATGGATGCACGTCGCCAAGTAGTCATCCACAAACTCAAGGAACAAACATACATATGGGTTTCAATTCTCAAAAAAAGTAAGAGAAGGGTTATAAATAGTAAGGGATATATTTTTAGAAGAGAGTTTTGTGTGAAAGAAATAAGAAAAGTAAAAAGTTAAGAAATATCCCCCAATTTCTTTTTTAATATTGATATAAGATATATTGCTCTATGAAATTCACTTTCTCACAAGAGAGAGTTAGTGTATGGTATCACAACAACCTGAAGTGACTCTTAATTTCTGTTCATTAAACCAAAATGGTTGCTATGAAGGTTTGCATTTTTTTAAGGAGTTACTGACAAAATCATTGAATCATTAATCTGAAATTCAATCTTTTGGGTTTTTTTTTTAATGTTGCATATTTAAAGATTAATCGCTTAGTTTTTTGTTTTTGATTATATTTTTTTCCTCATAAAATCTGACTTTTTTACTAATTTTGATTTTAGGCCTTTTCATAATCATAGTTATTGCTTCCTTTGAAGATTATAAATTGTACCATTTTTGGAAAAAAGTTACTTTCTTATATAGATAGATGGATATGGAGATATATACGATGCTAACAAATGTTTATCAGGCTTATTAGAATCTTTAACAAAAGATTTTTCATTATTTGACAAAGTCATTGAATCACTTATCTGAAATTCAATCTGTTGTGTTTTTCTTTTAAATATCACATTGAAGATTAGGCATATAGTTTGTTTTTTTTTTATTAATTTTTTTCCTTATAAAATTTGACTTCCTTTAACTAATTTTTTTTTTTTTTGATAAGCTTATTCATAATCCTGGTTATTTGCTTTAAGTTTATGAATATTATATACTTGTATGTGTAACTGTGTTTATCTAGTAGAACTTCCAAAATACATAAGCTAATCAATTATATTTACTTGAAATTTGACTCCATTTCAATTCCAACTTTTGTAATGACACAAATGCCTTCTTTTTGCAATCAGAAATCCCTATAATATATAAAGTTTTGTATTTAAAGCACAAACCCAAGTTAGGTCTGTTTTTTATGCTCGTTATATCCCTAGGTTTTGTAATCAGTGTTATCCTTACACTTATCTGAGTTATTTTCCCAAGGTTTAGATTTATAGGTTATATTTACTTGGTCAAGCACAAGTCCAAATTAAGTACAACACCATTTTTATGTGCTCATTATATCCCTGGGCATTTTTAATCAATGTTGCCCTTCACCTAGATGAGTTACTCTTCTGAGTTAACGAGCCCCATCTGCCTGAAGTAGCTAAAAGTAAATGCAATAGTTTTGACTGGGATTTGAATTTGTGTCATATGATTCCAGGGTCCAAACTTCAACCAATGCTCCACATCTTTGTTAAAAAGAAATTTTTCTATATATAATTTTTTTTTTAAATTTGTGTTGACCTTTGGACAAAAATGCAATATTTTTTTAAGATATAACTGAAGGAATAAGTAACACGGTTCTATTTATTGAAAGAATACGATATCAAAAGATAGCAGACTTTAGGATCAAAAAAATGTTCTGCTTTGTCCTGTGAAAAGAAAAGGCAAAATGTTTTATGAAAATCTTTTCATGGCTTGTCAAAACAGCTTTTTCTTCATCAAACCAAGAATGGAACCTTCAATAGCAAACCTATATCCATAACAGTATGAATGTGTTATGAAAGGAAGGAGCATTGATAGCAAAATTGTAGCTGAAGCTAAAAAACAGTTAAGCTTTTCCACATTCCATTTTGTTATGGCTAATCATTTTGAAATTTTATATTCTCTATGTTATATGGGCTTCATTCGTATGGTCGCCAGACAAAATATAAAATAAAAACAAAATAAGTTTTTAAAAAAATTATTTTTTCTGTCAGGGTTAGTGGAGATGGGGATGATGCTGAAACTGCATTGTTGATGATGTGTGTTCATAGTCTGCACTGTCACTCTAGTTGTTATTGTGTGTGTTGAGTCATGGTCTGACTGTGTAGGTGAAGTATACACGGCAAAATGTGATCTCTAACTGAAAATGTTTTGTTTGTGTTATTGTTTTAGGCAAGTAGTTTGAATTTGTTTGTTTTTAAAATTTTTTGAAAGGGAAATTTTTATTTCCGATATTTGTGTATATGTAAACTATCTGAGATATGTTGGTGTTTATAACATCTACATATAAACCATTTAGTTCATTGGAATTTATATATTAATATGCTTAGTTTGTTCTAACTGTTATCATAGTAAAATCGCTTATATATGAAATGGAAAATTTCAAAAGCCCAATATATAATTAAGATTTTCAGAAAAAAATTTAGTGTTGCATATTAAGAAAAAAAATTGCTATGTTCTGAATGAATAAAAACACTCTGCTCTATTTTACATCCCTTTTTGTGAGAAATTATAAAAGTCAAAAGCATTAATTTTCCCACTAATAATAACACTTAAAAAATTGTTTTAAGTTATTTAAACAAACCAATTTAAATGTTAATGATATAAAGTGAATCTGTGAAATCTTTTTACAGGTCCAGTTAGTCTTTAATAGATATACCATAGAACCTATGTTTTATCACTAAACTATTAAAATAATTAAGACATTAGAATAAACTCATTTAAAATTGAGAATTTTGTAAGTGATGATTCCACTGGGATTTTAAACCCGAACAGTTAACCGATTAATTTGAAAAGATGTAGAAGTTGATGGAGATCCTTGTAAAAAATATAATTTAGAAAAAAAACAAACTATAATACAAAATTTGTGTGATGCACAAATATATGTTGTCGCTATCGATTTAAGTTTTAAAGTCTCTTTTGCAGTTTTATTTTTCATGTAATTTACAAAGATAAAAATTAATTGAATATTCACAAACCCAATCCCTGGAGTTTATGTTTCTATTTATATACATTTTTATCAGTAAAATATTTTAAAGATTTCATAATTTTCTCAACCCACCAGTATTTTTTATTATAACCTACTAAAAGGTTCAAGATAAAAATTAAATTTAAAAGAATAACCAACAAAATAAAAAAAAGGCAAAATTTTTAAAGTATTTTTCAATTTACATTCACTCAAAATTGAAATAATGCGTTTTTTTAAATTTTATTTTATCTGAGAATTTTTTTTTTCTTTTATTTCCTTGTAAGTTGACTGAGTATGAAACCAACAGAGAAGAATAAAAACTGCAAAGTCAAGAAATGTTTTCTCCTTCTTTTGCCACAAATGGGATTTGGGACGGCATGGAGATCAGATAACTTCTTAGATTTCAAGTTTTGATTGCAAATCTGGAAGGCAATCAAATAGTATTACTTCCTTTGAAGATGATGAATTGTGTCATTGTGGAAAAAAAGTTACCTTCTAATAATATAGATAGGTAGATAAGGACAGAGATATACTGGCCTATCAAATGTTTATCAGGCTTGTTAGAATATTTAATAAAATATACTATTAGAATAACTTACATTACAGTTTTAGAAATGCATTTTTTTTTTAGATATTAATAGAATTTTTTTTCGGAATCCTCGAGATGAGGTATGATAAATATATACATATAAATATATATATAAAATGAGTGTAGACATAATTTTCATTAAAAATTTTTGCTTATGTTGCTATCGAACTAATGCACTAATCAAGTCCAGCTGCAGTGTAACTGATATTAAACACTATAAATATAGCAAAGCATTTGAATAAACGGATATAGAGTTGCAGAGTAAATTTGTTGTAAAAGAAAAAAAAATTAAATAAATCTACCAAAATTTATTTATTTGTGAAAAGTTGTTTTAGAAAATTGCATTTAAATTAAATGTTATGTACATAATCATCTTTTTATCCTTGATGATTATTTATAACTAAGTAAATATGGTAATGTAGTACTTTGCTCTGAATTGAACTGTTTTAGTGTTATCATTGAAAAGAAAAATTTTGTATGTGTGTTTGTTTGTGTGTCAGTATAGTAACTTCTTCAGGTTTAGTCGGCTCAACCACTGAACACATGATTCAGTGATGAGTCTGATAGGAATTGAATTTCACAAGCAGTCCCAAACCACATGTTTAAATGCCTGTCTAACCAAAGACTAAGAGTGCATCTACTCATTGGTTTAACCGCATCACCAGAGAGTAACCTGGTTGATTCGTAGCCCAGGGGAAATTTGAAAAGCTTTTTTTTTTTTTATTCATATAGAATGTAAAGTAAAAATGTTTATAGTGAAAATTATTAACTCATAAAATAGATTTGTTTTATACTAGTTGATTAGTAATCTTTGCAAGGAAATATGATCTTATGAAGCTGTTACGCCAAAATCTGTTCAGCAGACATTGGTATGGCCAGGAATTAATGGATGATGTTTATCCTGTAGAAAATGTCCTGAAAGGTGGCTAACATTAATCTCTTTCTCATTTCTCAAATGCTTTCTATTTTGCTCACTTTTGTGTCTACCAGAGAAAAAGGAGAGAGAAAGATAGTGATTTGAGCAGAGGAGGGAAGTTTCCTTCTTTATAAGTGTCAATGCATCAGTCTGTAAGATGCCAACAAACTCTTAGGACACATCTCTAAATATCTTGCCCTGTGGAAAAAAACACAAAAATTCTCAAAATACAAAAAAAAAAAGATGTAGTGTGTGTGTAGGATTTTGTCTGAAATAAGAGAGCAGTACCAGACACCAGACGCTTTTGACGACATGAAATGTTTTGCTTACTCAAGTAGACAGATGGTTATGGAAAATATTATGCTAAACACTTGATCGATATATAAAATCTCTATCAAATATTGCTTGATCTTTTGGCAGAGCAATGCAGAGATTAAATTTTTCAAACTCAAACCAGGTTCAATTTATGCTTGTTTCATTGCAATACGTTAACATTCAAAATTACAAAAAGCCCTAACCATATTCATTTTTATACAACCACAATCAAGAGTCTAATTATATTTAACTTAGAATATTTTTTTTTTTCATTTGACTGATCATGCAGTTAAAATATCCATTTAAAAACAGTATTATTACACACATAAAACATTCTACAACCTAAAAAAAAAATACTTTGGTTATAAAATTATGGTCATGTCTGCCACTTTAGAATAAAAAGCACAGTATATTCTCAATAATATTCTTATTTCAAATCCTCTAACTGCCACTAGGCATTCAAAATATGAAATCCATTTTTAATTCCAAACAATGTTGTCACTACTCTTTTGAAATATATTTTTTATTCTAAATGATGCATCTAAAATTCAAAAGTGCCCAGTTGCCCTGTAAATTATACACCTCTGAACAACATAAATCAATTCAAATGATGTACTAACCTTTCTTAATCTATTCCTAATTCCCAAAGTAATACTCTCACAATAATCTATCAACTGATTTTCACTTTATTTGTTACTTATGTAATTTTGTTGGGCAGTTATTCTTCTCGTGTCTTTCTCATGCAAATGAATTAACTTTATCACCATAAAATATTTTTTTCTTATTATTGATATTTTTTTTTTTAATCAATTAGATGTCCATAGCATTTTGGAAATGGTGAGAAAAAACAGATTGGTAGAAACTGACTGAAAGTGAATTTTGGGACAGTTAGAATAAATGAGAAAGTGAAAGAAACAAAGATAAAAGAAGAAAGAAAATTTGGGGGGGGGAAGGAGAGAGGGAGAGGAAAAGAAAAGGAAAGGAAAAACAAAACAAAAACAAAACAAATACCATTTGTTTTGTTGATTGATTCTTATCATTTTCATGATTTGATGAATTTTGAAAACAGAACAAAAGAGATGTAAGGAATTCCCTAAATGATATTCTTATGTATGATTAATATTTGGCAGTTTATATTTGACTTTGAAAATTTATTGCTATTTAATCATACCAGTCTCATCATTTTTATCTGACGATAACAGGATAAGTCCAAACGGTGAGTAGTTAAGCAAACTGAGCTTGGATAGAGAATAGATAAATTCAAATCCCATTTAATCCATTCAAGTCAGGTTTTAACCCATGTTCTCTTCAGCCTTCTTTAGTTATTACTTAGACTTTGCAACTTTCACTTTTCTGAACTATAAATGGAACTGTGAATCCAATAAAGGCTGCCCACATTCATTGTAAGTGTTTACTTCTATGCTAATCTATGGTATGTACGGTCAATATGCATTGGAGACTACGGTTCCCGTTGGATCACCATTGTTAAGCAACGTTCAGCCTGCTCAGTTGTTGGGATGGGTGACCATTAAAAAAATACCAGGTACTCTATCACAGCAAGTAAAAAAACCTGCACACGGTACCACTGCTACTCCTGTCGAGCAAACTAATTGTTACACAATGCACATCACTGTGCGATAAGATATTATATTTACTTGGTGGGCAACAACCCAGTTTGGCACAAGGCCATCTTTTGGTGCTCTTACCCAGGCTTTTTACATTCAGTGTTACCCTTCACCTAGATGAGCTGCATTCCCGAGTAAACAAGCCCCATCTGTCTGAGACTGCTATGTGAAAGTAATGGTTTTTACTGGGATTTGAAATCGCATAATACGATTCCAGAGCCCGAGCTTTTACCAATGCTCCACTATAGCTGCCCGATAAGTGCGATAAGATATGGATGTATAAATGAATGAATGTATGGTTGGTATCAATTGTTCTAACCAATAATGAAAACTAGTAATCTTTTGATGAATATTTCTTAATTTGTTTGTTTGTGTTATATAGCATATCAGACTATTTAGGTCATTTAATGTTGAGAACATCATCAGTAAATGTATAATGCTGCTTTCTTATATAATAGGCTTCCATAACTACCTTAGTAGCAAATCAGTGCAAAGCGACATATTATTTCTATTAGTAAGATTAAGAAAAACTACATTTTAAAGAACACAAAAAAAATCTCTGTACACGGGCTAATATAGTTGAAAATAAAATAATATAACTTAATTAATTTTTAATTGCCCCACAGGCCAAATATAATTACACTGCAGGCAAAAATTTGGTGGTCCAGAGTTTGAGACCTGTGATATAGAATTATAAAGTACTAAAAGAAAAAGGAGAAACCAATGCTAATAAATTTTATAATTTTTTTCTTAGCCAATGCATGATACACATGAATACAGAATGTCATCAACAGACAAATTGGACTGCAAGCAATGTAGAGCCTGTTCGGTACTAAGATGAGTGACTTCTTAGGTACTGTATCAGGGTACCAGGGTTCACTTGCACACAGCTTACAACCTTACCAGGTGAGTACAAAAAATGGTTACGAAACTGACTCTAGGAGTTGGCTCTACATTCGCTGAGCAAGAGAACTAAATAAAATAATAAATAATTGGACTGGCAAAATCTGTAAACCAATCAAAAGAGACATTAATGCACAACTCATTGGCCAGAAATAGGCTAAAGAGAGAAGTTCAAATAGTTTGTTAACACCAAATGGTTAGGGAGAGAGTTAGGACTGAGCAGTAAAAGCTTGAACATTGGCCGAGGCGGAAATAATAGGAAGTAACTTTTTCTTGCCCTACCTAGGCCATGGAAATAAAGTAACTCAGTTTGGCAAATTGTTCATAAATAGAATAATAACTATGCCAGACTAAAAGCGGAGTTTGACCCTTAACGTAAAAAAGGGGAAGTGAGAAAATTACTATTGCACGAGAAAGACAACACGGATATTAGAAAATTTGTGGGAATTTCACATCTATATAAAAAGAAAAAATGTTTTCTATTTCTGTGAAAAAATAATCGGTGCTATAATAGTTTTGATGTCATCATTGAATGCCTATATATTTGTAATTATATTGATGATGCCATTATTGTAATCTGTAAGAAAATTACAAGTCCCAAATATTTTGTTATATAGCCTGAAGGGCTAAATAGTGCAGACCATTTATAAATTTCAATTATTGGATAGAATGAAGCCTTAAACCCAGGGTCAAAAGTCAGTGACTTGAGTTAATATTTATCAAATATAAAAGCAAGGGAAGGTAAGTATAAAAGAAAAGAGAACCTGGTAGGGAAGGATAAAACAAAAAATGTAAGTTTGAACTTAATATCTTGATGGAAGCCACAAACTAATGTATGAGTACTACTATGACCTGACCCAAACAATACAGCTAAATTAGTCTTCAAATGACATCTTATTGCTACCATTTTAATAAGATATTTTCACATCACCTTCAAGCTTATATGAGAAGAAACAACTATTGACAATTGTAGATTAAGCTTCTGTGATATTTAAACTAAGTTAAACAATAGCTAATTATTTCATATTTAGAATATACATGGGCTTGGATTCAGAGAATAGAGACTATGGTTTTTGCACTTGATAAATTTGTAGCAGGGCATTTAAAAGTAAAATGCTGAACTTATATTGAGTTTACAATTGTGTCAAATATTATCCAGAAACGAGTTTTTTTAATCATTCTTTTTGGTAACCTCTTATATCTGTTTTCTTGTCTCTAGTGAAATAGTAAGAATAGTTAAGACTCAATTTTGAGTTGAATCATGTAAATTATGAAATAAGCATAAAATTTGACATAAGCAGATAAGTCACTATTTCAAAAAAAGTGCACCATGAAAAGAATTTATTATTGCAGCCAATTTGCATGAGGAAGTTGCAAAGAAAAAAAGAGTACACAAAAACTCAGCCCACCGCAATAGCTTGTAGTTGAAACAGAATAAGTACACAAACACAGTTCAACACAGTTCACCAATATTTTCTGGAATAACAACCGCTGGCGTAGCTTGTAACTGAAAAAAGTCCAACCAACGTGGTGGAATAAAACAAAGCTGCACAAAAACACTCACTACCGCCTTCCAGGAATTCTCCAAATTGACTGTGACTGGTTGCCTAACATCTTGTTTAGATATACGAAAGGTACCTCCACATTTGCATATGAATAACAAGAGTTTGCACGGACGGTGATATTTTACCCAGACAAAATCAAGGGCATCCCCATTTGCAACTGTCCTGGCTCTCAAGACTGCCTTTTCCATATCGTACACAAAATATTTTCGCCACATATGATTAGCAATAAATGAGTTTCTTTTTTATCCTTATTTTTTTTTTTAATGATTTTTTTTGTTTTTGGTGTAGCTGTAGCTAAATTTTTATGTTTTGATTGAACATCTTGTGCAGTTTGTTACTGTATGAACTGGTTCAAGGATTTTAACTCTTGTCTTTTATCGACTATCTTGGAGAACTCTTCAATAACAGAGTCTATTTTGTTAATGTATCTGTGTGTCTATCTTTCTTTTTTTATCAATCCTTCATAGTGATCAGCTTTGTATAATAAATGTTCACTGTAGCCATAGCGTAGAGTTTAATTCTTTTCAGTTCTACTAACAATAAGGATTAATAGTAGGCTAATTGTGGAAAAGTGTTTATTTAAAATTAGGAGACACATTTGGTTTCATTTTTATTGCATTTTGTTTGGATCAAATAGTATTTCAGTTTTGTTTGGAGTATATTTTGATTTATCCAGGAAATTGTTTTTTCTCTGAATCTTCATAATCTATATTGGTTTGGGTAAATATAGCCTCATTGTTTTAGTTTTCCAAAAATTTATTCCTGATTAAGTCTGGTATTTTTAAAGTTGTCATAGGTATTTTAGTTTAAATCTCTTGATTCCACAAGGAACATAGTGCCGCAGTGATGTTCCTCCAATGGACCCTGTTCTGGCTATTCCTTTCTGGCTTAGGCCATATCATTCTGGCAGCCCTGGTCTCAGCCTAAATGCTTTTTCTAAGTCTGCCTTGGCAACCAATCTTAGGTTTGCCATGCAGGTTCCATTTAAGAGCCTACCTGGTGATGTTGGATACAGGCTTCCGTTAGATTTGGCCAATGCAGTTTTATTTGTTTATTTTGATCACTGTCTCCATTGGGACTTTTGTCATAAGTAGTTGGGTAGAAAATGTGTTTATGGGGCTGGGTTTGTAATTTAGTTTCTTAAAAAAATTTTGATCTCATTGCTTCTCTTCAGTGTTACATCTAGGGACTCTAGTACTTTCTGTGTTTTATGTATGTTTTAATTAATTAATTTTGTTTTATGTATGTTTTTAATTTTAGTTGTTGAAATGTTTTTTGTGTTCTCATTTTTTCTGTTTAATGACCATTGTTCTTTTATTATTAATGTATATGCATTGTCAATTGTTTCTGCTTGATAAATTACTACCTAAATTTCCATTAATTCAAGTTTTAGCTGTGTCCAGACTTGTGTGCATTATTTACCTACAGAATTTTGTCATTAAATAATAGTGGTTTCCTAAAATATCTGTCTTTCCTTGTTCATTTTTTACTGTCTAAATGGGTTTAACTTTTTGTTGTTCTTCTGTTTTTGTTAGCCAATTAATAATAGAACTAGAATTTTTTTTTAACTAGTTTAATTCTTTGTGTAATGTTAATGTAAAACAAATACTAAAGCATACCAGAAATAACAGTGAAAATTTAAGAGATTAGCTATAATCACCTACTCAAATTTAAACAAATTTTTAAACAAAAAATTTGAGATTATATTTAAATATGGGCACAAGAATAAGTTTTCCCCCAAATCACCTAAGAAAAAATTTTTATTAGCAATTTAAGACTAACTCAATTGATAGAAATAAAGAGGGAAATGAAGTAAAATTATCAAATAAACAATAACAATAAAAAGAATACCATATTAATAGCAAATAATATTAAATGAACTGCAAAAATACGTAATACCCTCATCCTGCTACCGTACTTCTTTTAATTTTATAAAAATAAATTGTCATATATTTTTGTAATGATGATTACAAAAATGACAAACTGATTTCAAAAGTTATTAAATTCTTACCGATGCTCATTAATTTTTTATACAAAATATTTATCACTTAATATTAACAAGTGTCAATTCATTAATAGGGCTGTGAAAATATGCTTTTATCAAAGAATATTCTTGTTGTTAATCGACTATTTTGTGATTATACCCTTTTTTAAAAAAATTCTGTAGTTATTAATAGAGCTATAACATTATGTATTTATTAAGAAATATTTCTGTTGTAGTCCTAATAACTAGAGATGTGACTAGCATATTCTTCAATAAAAGCATATTGTCATAGCCCTATTCACGAATTAATTGCACTTTGTAGAATTATAATTGGAATTAGTTTTTGAAAATTTTATCTTATTTTTTATTTGTGTTATAATCGATTTTTCATTAACATTTGAGAAAACTTTTCTGTAAATAAATAATACTATATAATTTAAAATCTTTACATGGTATTTATTTGCTGTTTTTAAAAAATTGTTTACAAATCAGAGATCTATTCTCTCCTTCACAAAGTTAAAAAGATGTAAAAAACAAAAGCCCAGCAGTATTTCTGATAATTATCTAATTTCTTAACAGTAACTATTAAGAAAATATACAACAAAATGCCAAACTACTAAAAGAAAAAAAGAGATTAGACTGTATTTCACCATTCATAAGAACCTTTAGCAATCAGCATCAATCTAATGCTCCCTTAAGATAGGAAGTGAGTTAAATTGTATTTAGAGCACCAGTCAAGTTTGATCAGAGTCAGAGTTGATAGATATTCTTGATTTTTTTTTATTTTATTTTTTATTTTTACAATCCTTTTATTTTTACAATTATTTGCTGATATTAATGAGTTAGTTTTTTTCATTCTATCTGTAGACATATCACATGTTAAGGTTTCCTGTTAGTTAATTGTGCCTTTCTAACAATGAATGTACACGTTATATTTGCCTTGTGTGGACATGAATGAATGGTCGCACAAATGATTGAATGCTTTTTAACATTTCCAGTGTTTGTTAGTTTTTCTTTCTTTTTTTTTCTCACCATTCATTTTTTTTCTCTTTATTTTTCCCTTGCCAACTTAGGTTTTTTTGCTTGCATTAGAAAAAGAAATTGCAGCAATCATGGAAAGAAATTTCAAAACAACAAATTGCATTTAGTATTCAATCAAACTACCCGTGAGTTGCACTCTGAATTTTAGAAGACAAGGAAAAATATTCCGATTTTTTTTTTTTTTACTACTACTATTCTTGTTTTTATTGTTCCATCAACCATTACACCTTGTGGTGCGTTGGGCAGCAAATTTGTTCTTTTGCCGTTTCCATAGCACGCTTGTTTTAAGAGAAAGTTGTTAGCTCTTAACTCACCCCCCCAACCTGCAGGACCTTTTTTTGGCTTCTGAAATGTGTTTCCCTTCACCTAGATGAGATACTCGCCCAATGTAGCAAGCCTCATCTGGCCGAGTTTTTATTCTTACATTCAGAACATTTTGGCTCGTGCATTAGGCTTCTTCAGGTATAACTCTTTGAAACTTTCAGAAGAAAATTTGAACCCAACTTTTTTCATTCCACATGGGTTTGACAGTTTAGATTCTGTAAATATTAACATGGTTATGTTAATCTACCTTTGGAATTCGTGGGTCTTAAGAATTTATTTTTCTATTTAGTCACCACCATCTTCGATGCAGTTTTGCTCACAATGAACAAAGCAGTTCATTTTTGCTTCCGGAACGTGTTTATCACTTACACCTCTGGTTTTCTGGAATCCTTGGGATGAGGCTTGATAATTTGATCTTTTTTTCAGACTTTTGTCCTTGTTCTTATCACTGATACCCTCACAAGATTTGAGCTGAAGATTCTTTGGCCTTCTTCAGGTGATTGAACTCAGAGATTGCACATCCATGATGAGTTCCTCACTTAGTCTTACACTGTCAATAACTGCATCAGAGAGATGAAACTTTAGCGTCATGAATGCATAAGTTCGGTCATCAGAACAAGTTTTCAATCTCTAAAAGTTGTTTCATTGTTGTAAATTGAAAAACTTGTAATATTAATAGTTTTTTTTAATGTTTTAGACAATGAAAGCAGTTGAGAAAACTCCTGTTGATATTATCATAGATAATCTATATCAGCTCTACTATAGTATTAAACACTGTGGGGTTTTTTTAAAACTGGTACTCTAGAAGATTATCAGGATTGTGTTTGTGCAATGTTAAAAACTGTTTTTCTATTTGTTTTTTTTTTGGACAAGGGTTATTATTTTGTTTTATTTTTTAACTCATTGTTTTCTATTTTTTTGAGATTATTCTGGATGGGTTGATAAAAGCAACAACAAATTGTAAAGAAACTTTTTGAAAAACTTTTTAGATGGTTTTAGTTGTATAAAAAAAACAAAAACTAGAATATCAAAATAAAAATAATACATAGAAAACATAGAAGAAAAACGAAACAAATATTTCAGAAGCTTATTTTACAGTGCCATTATGTTGATGAATTTCAAGTTACTGAGGTTGAGTATTAATGTTTAGTTCAAGTCCATGACTCAGAAAGAAAGTCTGGATTTCAAAAGATGAAAGTAAAAGACTATAAACAGTAAAAGAATTCTTTAAATAAAACAACAAAAGACTAGAAAAGGAGAAAAGTTTAGTTAATCCACTCTGTTTTCTTCCGTATATTTCATTATCAATGATTCATTCTTTCTATTCAGATAAAAAGTAATTAACAGAAAGAATCAGTTTATCGGTTGAAAGTCTGTTAGTAGAGGTGCAAAATAATTGCTAAACTTTTATAGTAGGCCCTTTTTCAAGTTCTAAAAATGTCTCGTATATTTTTTAAAGAGATTAAGCATTTAAAGAAAATTAAAAATGGTAAAAAACACTGCATGAAATTTATTTTTTTAACTCTACTGATAGATATTTTTACTCACCTAGTTTTAATGAAACAGTCAAACTGCTTCTACTCAGAATCCTCTCACTCTGCATGTTCAATCCTTCCTTTATGGAATGCTGAGAGATGTTTTTAGCTTCGTGTAATCAAGAAAAAGCTGTTGTCTGTATGTGGCAGCCTTTCTTGGTGTCACAATGCAACTTGAGATAGATTCTATATATGTGACAGATAAGACATTTTTTTTTAACATGAAGCTCTTTGTCAGTGCCATGCTTAGCCACATATCGGCCCCAATGCAGAATATGCCTTGCGGCCCCTTTACCCTAGAAAGGCAAGTTGCTCCCTCCTCAACATACTGGAGCCTTCGACTATGTATACATACATATACAGATGTATATATATATAGAGAGATATATAGGCAGAAAGAGAGATTGATTCATAGATGTATATTTCAAGTGTGATAATGATTTTTTAATTAATCCTGACAATTAATTATTTTGGTAGTTTTTTGCATTACAAAAGATCTGTGATGTGAATCCAAAAAGCTTTGCAGTCCCTAGGGAGCTTGCTCCCCCCCCACACATTTGCAGGATCTGCGGGGACCCTAAGCACTTTGTTAACATCTTTTTAATATTAAAACAATGATCCAATCTTACCTCAAAGTTCAACCTTTCTATTTTGGACTCCACCTCACTTCTATCTATCTGTTTATTAATTCATATATTTGCCTTAACGTGTTCAAATTTCCATTAAATCATACATTCTTTTTCAATTGCTTTGGGATGAAAGAGTTTCTTAAATATTGGAAGAATGAACTCATCTAAATGAAGGGCAATACTGATTTCAAAACCTGGCTGATGTAGCTTGTTTGTCCTGGCTTACTGGTTGAAATTTAGTGTAAAGTTTTGTTTTTGATTGGACTGACAGAGAGACCACTAATATAATATATATTTATATGAATATTCTCTCTAAGCCAATTTTGTGGAAAAATTAATGTCTGCTTTGCTAGATCGTTTGTTCAGGCCATTGTTGTATTGGTTTTATTTGTTTTACTTTTCTTTTTTTTTTCTTTTTATTTTATCAATATTGCAATATTTTAGGCTTTATGGATTTCTTATCGCTGTTCCTCGCCATGGAGATAAATTTGAATTTATAGCTTTGGAATAATCTTTCTAATGTCGAACTTTGAAAGCAAATGAATAAGACAAAGCTTTCATGATGTTAGTGAACTATTCAAGTGTTGTTTCAAAATAATTTATGTTTACTTTAAAAAAATAACAAAAAAGAAAACCTGTACTATGAGTGATTTATCAGCATAGGTATTGTTTTTGTTTTTTTACCAAGGAAGATATCTCTGATTCTGTATCGAGTTGTATAAGAATTCAAATTTTGAGCAACCTGATCAGCGAGGAAGAATGATACATGTTGCTGTTATTATGCAGTAATCAATGCTGGGCTGGGCAATATCGTAGACCCCAACAAAGTGTACGGCTTGCAGCTTCTTAACCCCAAAAATGCAGCTTTTGTTCCCCACCATTCAACATACTAAAGGCTTCTTTCATTTTGGTAATTTTTTTTATCACAAAAGATCTGCAAAGCCAAGAAGCCTTGCAGCCCCTAATAAGCATACGGGGTCTACGGAAGCCCTAAACATTACTCTGTGTGAAATTATCTTTATTGCTTTTGGAAAAGAAGAAATAATACCCCAATTCAGTTATGGAAGAGATATTGAAGAATGTGTTGATCCTTATGGTCATTTGTAAATGATAAAGAAATTACTTGAACTGGCAAAGCATAACCAGACTAAACTGTCCCTTATTTTCGATCCTCACACCTAGTTGGCAAAATTTCAGTGTATAGTTTCTTTAAATGAAACTTTAGTGTCTTCCACTGTACAAAGATAAGTATGATTTGGGAACACCCCATTTTCAACTATTCAAATAAAAAATTAGACGAATATTTTCTTTTTGCAGTTTGATGGGATAGGTTAATTTCAGATATATTCCTGCATCAAAAATATTAAAACTCAATCCAGTAATGTTCTTACATACCTTCGTTAGTTTCAGAATTATAGAAGCCAACTGAATTATGGTTGTGTCTCTGACAAAAGTTTAGATAAGCATCCTTAACTTTTGTCTCACCTTAACAATGTCACTATGGAATATTGAATTTAATGCCTTTATTCCTTAACAATAAATATCACATAGGTATCAATACATTTTTATATTTGGCAAAGGAAAGTGAAAAAAATATTTGACAATAAAGAAAAAAAAAAGAAAAATATCATGAAACTTCAATTCTAATATAGCGCTGTTTCATCTTTTGTGATGATACCTTTTTCAAATCAAACCTCAGTGGAAAAGCTAAGAAGAAAGTAAGAAATAAATGAGGAAAAAAAATTAGTGGATCTATATTTGAAAAAAAAATAATGGATTTAAAAAGAAAATATGAATGAATGATTAAATAACAAAATATTTTAAGAAAGCTATATATCAACATCTTATAAAAAAGTTGATATTATCATTAGAAAGAACAGGTTTTTTTTTTCTTTTGACAAAGAAATTTTATTTTTAAATATTAGAAAATACATACAAGTAATTTTGATACCTTTTCACTTATTTCATTTATTACATTGAAAACAAAACATCAATCTCTAAAAACTTAATTCTTCAAGGTTAACTTTTAACAATAAAATATATAATTGCAAGACAAGGCAGTTCTATAAGAACCCTGTAAATTCAAATTTCCATTTTAAGTTCTAACATATACTCAAGCGTTTATTGACAATGAAAGAATGCTCTTTACACTAATCGATCCTCCCATAAAATATTCTTTTTTTAGTTTACTCAGAGACCATCAGTTGGTCTCATCACACATAAACACACAAAACATATATTGGCACTGTCCAAAATTTGCATTATGGTCAGAAGTTTGCTGCATTGCAAAGTAGACTGCTCAATATTTAGAATAGAGCAGTTATATATACATTTATAGAGAAAATTTTTCTTATATTTATAGTTGAAGTGCTAAATACCAGTGATAGTGCATAAGTAATTAATAAATGTAAGCACAGTCAAGTCTTTGGTGACTTTTGGTCTGATGATTGCACAGGGGAGAAATAAGTCAGTACGGTCGACCTCTGTCCCTGATTTGAATAAAAGATTTGGTTCATAGATCCAAAGAGCTCCTGAGTTTTCTAAATAACACCTGAAGACTATTACAAAGCACATAAATCAAAACTCTGTATACCTAAGAATAAATTTAAAATGAAGCCTTAATGATAATAACTAAGTTTTAATGAGTGGTCTAATATATAAACTTGAAGCGTAGAAACTCTTTTTAAAGTTGTTCTTATCCATTGCTAGTTTGTGTGTTTTAGAAGAATTCCTTTAAATAAATCTGAAGACAATCAGTCTCAGAGTTGGATAAGTTGCAGTTTAGTTGATAAATGAATAGACGTTTGATAATTTGCCATTAGAAGCTCAACTATATGCTCTAGACTCACTTTGAAATGGTCAGTTGTAAATTCAGCCATTTTCCTCTTCCATGGCTACTATTAACATTTCCTAATCCCGAAAACTACACAGAATTTATTTGGTCTGACATTTGAGAGCTTTCCTTTGTGTAATCTGTGACTGTAATTTGATCATCTAAATATCAAATAACTTTCTACCTAATAGAAACCATCAACTGTAATTTGTTTCTTTTACCAGGTGATTGTAAGGTTTTTGGTTTAGGTGCATCTATGGTTTTAATGTTAGTCTTATAAAGAAGAAGACAAAATAACTTCTGTATTGTGGAGTAAAAAGATTGATTGGTTAACTAAGTTGGTTGGTTAACGAACGATGGGGTCAATCAGATTTATGGAAACCTTTTTCAGTCTTGAGTATATCCAACTGTTGCTTACCCAGTTTCATCTTTTCTTTACACTCTGTAGCTTCTCCAAATCCAACATGGGTGATTTGTCTTCAGCCAGTTGTTTAAGTGTGAGGAACAAGAAGCAACATAAGCGGCATAGCCAGTATGCTCTGAGTGCCCAGACCGCAAACATGTGCATATTGCCAGTCAGTGCTGTGCTTAGCCAAATAGTGGCTTCAATGCAAAATGTGTCTTGCGACCCCTATACCCTCAACATACTGGAGACTAATGGGTTAATTGATGTATATTTCAACATAAAAGTGTGATAATGATTTTCTAGGTAATTCTAATAATTATTTTGGCAATTTTTTTATTACAAAAGAACTGTGAGTCCGAAGGGGCTTTGCGGCCCCTAGGGACCTTGCACCCCCCTTCTGCAATTGCAGGGTCTGCAGGGCCCTAAGCATGGCCCTGTTACCAGTAGATATTTTACTGGGTACAAGGTACTCTATTATGTACAAATAGAATAAAATATTTCTTTTAAAGGATAATATTTTTATTCTTTATTATTATTATGCAAACAACCAAAATATATACAAATATTACAAAACCAATCAAGGTAAATAAGCCTTCACTGCTCCTTATTTGCTGTTAGGAAAATTTCTTCATTCTTCGAATTCCCCAGCTGAGATCATGCCATAGTTCTCATTGAATTTTATGCAACACTAGTAAAGATACTGATAAACATCATTATATATTCAAAACTAAAATAGGAAATAAAGGAGAAAAAAATACCCCTTAGATATTATTTGACTTTAGTTCCTCAATTATTTATTAAACAAAAATTAATTAGGATGAAACATGAAATTAAGAATAAAAATTAAAAAAAAAATACAATTGTCTAAACTTATAGATGGATATATATTTATATATATATATATATATATATTGGGTATAAGTCTGTTAAAAAAGAATAAAAAATTAATTCCAAAAAGACTGTTATGTGGAGAATTCGTCTTTAGGGTTGATGATATGCCATGACAAGACTTGCTGTCAGAGAAAAAAAATCATAAACATGACACATGATAAATAGGAAAGAAAGTATTCGATCTGTTTGATTTTTTTTTCTTCGACCCAAACAACTTTGAATTGCTGTTAATAATAATTAAAATATATAATCTAAGAATTGTAATATTATCCTTTTTTAATCTTTAAAGTGAGTACCTTGAGTTGAATAAACTGTACATTACCAACACGCACATGTTGTTGGTCTGGGATCTGCGATGGTACTAAACTTGCCTTTGCTCTCAATGGTTAGGTATCAAAGATAGGAAAGGGCCAAAGAGTTGTTGTATTGTATAGACAATATTATTTTTGGTTTAATTCTTTGGAATTTAGATAAAGGGTCAATTAGGTTCCCTCCTACAGTCTATCAATCCTTCGTAAGGTTTTGAATTTTAAATCTTTTGATTTGTTGACATTATTATTGTAAATGAATTTTAGTAAGTAAATTATTTGCAAATCAAAATATTCTTTCCCCATTTCAAACCTTTATATATACAAAATATTTACAAATTGATAAACCCATTGTAGTTTTCAATGTAAATTGTGCTTAGTGTTCATAATTAGCTAGTGTTCATAGATTGATGCTTGTTAGGTTGTGGGCTTTTATAATTTTTTTTTTTATTACAACAAAGATGATTGAATGCTTTTGGAATGTCTCATACTTCTGATTTGATAAGCATGAAATAATTCTGTGCCATTAATATTTTGCAAATATAGAATCTGTCCTGTGAGTTAAGAAACATTTTTATCTAATATTTTTTTTTTGTGGGGGTAATCTTTTAATTACAGTTTATTGAGAGGCTTTATTCTAAGCATGTTTCAATATCTGAAATAATGAATGTAAATTGCTTATTAGTTTTGTACTTGTATATATTTTCTTGTTTTTATTGTAATCTGTAAATTTGTGTTCGAGAATCTTATTAATAAAGTTAATTCCTAAATGCTTCTTTTAATCCGCCACCATGTAAGGTGGTGTTTGAAGTCGAGCTGTTATTGCTAATTAGCAACTATTCATTTAAATAATTAAATAATATAATAGATTATAAGTATAGCTCGGCTTTGCAAAGACATTGGGGGACTTGCTACTAAGATAATTAAGAAAGCCTATTATAGAGGAAAGCAGTTAATGCTTTTTTCTACTAAAGACATTTCTAAATTTTGGTTCCTGTGCCATTGCCCTAGCTAAAAAAGCAGGACCTTAATAAGATAAATTTAGTTGTAGTAGTAATTTATCTAGTGCCCAATAGCAGTAGCAGCAACAGTAGTCGTAGTCAAATAGTAGTATTAATAATAGTTGCAGTAGGTAAATCCAACAGCAGTAATGACAGTACTCACATACTGTCTGGAAATTTGGTAAAGAGTGAGAAGAGCTATTAAGTTAGTTACATAGAAAAATTATATATATATTATATTTACTTGGTGAGTAGCACCAACCAAGTGTGGCACAAGGCCATTTTTAAGGTGAATGTAATGGTTTTGACTGGGATATGAGCACTGTG
>JAUZSX010216063.1:0-15841 GCA_034780655.1 Idiosepius hallami
TCACCTAGATGAACTGCTCTCCCGAGCTAACGAGCCCCATCTGCCCGAGGCTGCTAAAGTGAACGTAATGGTTTTGATTAGGATTTGAACTCGTGTAACACGATCTCACAGCCCGAGCTTCTACCAATACTCCACCGTTGCTGTACCATTAATTATGACTGATACAGACCCAAATAATTTATACTCTCCAGGGGACAAAATACTAATGAAATAACTTCTGTAATATTTTAAATAATCATCTTAGAAAGAAGTAATTTTTTATCCATGTATAGAAATTGATGTGAAAAAAATCCCCCAAAAAACAGATCTTGTTTTTTTTTAATTTATCCATCATATGCAATTCTTTTCAAATGCATTTATAAAGATTTTTTTTTAAGGAATTAGAAACAAAATATCTAAAATGATTTTAAAAAAGGCAATTTATAAGCAAATAGTTTTTATCAATAGAAAAATGACCAGATTAAATATCCACCCTCACCAATAGTTGATCTGCTGAAAATTCCAAACTATACCACTGACTATCTAATTTTCACAGTTTAATGTTTGATTTAAGCTCTACAATGAATTATAAGCTTGATGTAGGAACTCAAAAGCTAGGTTATATAAGAGGTAAGGACCCTAAAACCGTGTTAATTATTGTTTAAATTCAAGGTTTTAACTTGTATGAGAAATGATAGCAAATTTACACTTAGCTGTAGGGATAATACAATAAAACTAATAAAAATGAATGGCAGATGTTAATATGCAACAAAGATTCTAGAATGGGTAAAAATGGATTGAAATAAAATACAGAACAGTTTTGAACCTTTTCAAAGAAATAAAGAATTAAAGAACTTTTAGATTAATGGAAAACACATTTTTCATTCTTTTGTTTATAACAATAGAAAGCAGAAATTGAAAACTATCAGTTGTAGTTAAAAAAACAATTAGACATGTCAAGTAGTTTAAAGCAAAGCTTTTGGGGGAGTGGAACCACTAAGTCTCAAGGAGGAAATAGAAATCAATAAGAGCTACTCTAAAGGTTTTATTTTCAGGTTTCTTTCATTGTGATCACTTTAGAATACTTTTAATTTTGTTCTTAAGTTTGATTTTTAAAAGAAATGGATCCAAAAAAAAAAAACATTTAATTTTAATTTTCCAAAATTGTTCAACCAGCTTTTTTGGCTTCCAATGAATTACAACAACTCGCATTACTATTACTAATCTTTTTGGTGTTAAGGATATAACCCTTATTTTCATCCTTCAAATTCCACAAAAGTCTTTGATGGATTTAGTAAAATTGTTTTCATAACTAACACAAAAGAAGAAATTTATAATTTGTTCTGATATGACTCCTAGCTGACCACTTTTAAAGACCATTCCTTTCACTTTCATAATTAGCCAATCAGAATTGACATTGTAGACAAGAAACATAAATTAATGAGAAATAGAAAAAATAAGATAAAAATTAAAGTGAATTATTTTTAGGTATATTAAAATAAAGAGTTTCTTTTATCATTGTGTCTATAATTTAAATAGACAAACAAAACAATATTAAAAAAACATATTGACATAACTATAAGAAAATACTGAAATAGTTAATCCTTATGTACATTGTCTAGAATCAACAGATAACATGGCAGGATTTAAAAAATATAACTTGTTTTAATATTCATGACCAGTTTGACTTAAATAATCATCTAAAACAAGTATCATAATCAACAAGTATACATTATGTAGAAGAAATTATTGGTTAGATAAACTAATAAACAAATTGTAGGATCAAACAAATTGTGCATAGCCCAAATATACATTTTTGTGCAATGGTAGGAAACAATATCCAGTTTGTCAAAAAATATACAATATATCCATAAACTATTCAGGAATAAAAAGGTATTTAGGTTTTCTTTCCTATAAAAAGTTTATTATGAAAAAAATATCATAGAATTAAGGGTTAAGTTTTATAGAAATAAACGATAAAATCTATAAATACAAGAAAATGTTTGTGTTAAGAAGTATTTCTGACCATTTTTAAATAGTGGTAAATATAGCATTTATTGTAATATAGCATTTATTGTGACTAGAAAAATCAAGCAAGGTTTATAAAAATTAATTTGTTATAAATTATTTGTGTGAATGACTTTAATCTTAAATCTACATTTTTACTAAAAAATAAAATAAAACAAATACATGAATCTACCATCAATTAACAAGATTTTTAGTTTAGATTTTTCAAATTAGGTTTGTTAATTCATTTATCTTTGGTTGTTTTGAACACTTAACTCATTTTTATCAACTCTGTTCATAATAAACGAAAATAATCTACTCTCATGAATTAAAAAAATGTTTAAATTATTGATTTTCTTCCAAATTAAACTTGAAGATGTCTGACCTCAACATGTTACCTATGAAAAATAGATGGAGGTTTTATTGATCCCAATAATCCAAATGATAATTTTTTTCTGTTTGCATGTGTTTCATAAGAAATAATTTTAGATAGTAATAAATCTTATATTCATTTTGCTGATGCTTTAGTTATATGAGATAGATTTCTGGGTCATAAATTAAAGAATGTAAGTATTAATAATCTGTATACAAAATAAAGGTCTCAAAAATGATTGTTCTTGTCATAAAATTGAAAAGGTTGTTAAAAAACAAGACTAAACTATTCCTGGAGTGATGTTTAATTTTAAGATTTCAAGAGGGATGAAACAAAAGAAAACCATTAAGGAATTGTAGGAAAAAGAAGTGGTCATTATTAACTAATTAAAAAAAAATCTAATTGTTGATTTATTTTGTTTTGAAGTTTCTATAAAACTTGTCGAGACCAAATAATATTATTGAAGTATTAAATTTAGTACTTTAAGTGGATATATTTACTTGGTCAAACACCAACCCAAATGAGTACTTTATAAGTAGAACATCTTGTACTTTCTAGTAAATTTTATAAGTATAACATTGTTAATGATTCATAACAATAACATTCTTTCAATATTCTGGTTTTTAATTGTTAAAATGAAATTTCAAATATGAGATTTCTGACACATGGTTTTTTTCTTTAAATTTAATAAATATATCAATAGTTTTAAAACTGGTATAAATTGTTAGAACATCTCCCTGTGGGGAAAATGTAATTAAAAATCTGACATTCAAAAAATAAATTGTACCGTAATAATAAAGTAACCATAAATGAAAAAAAGAAAAAAAAAAGACATTCATTTTCCATTGAAAATGTGTAACAATGAAGTTATGTTAAAGAACTGTCAAAGTTTATTAAAGCAAAATTTAGTTTCTAAACAACTTGCTTTCACAGTTCTTTCCAGGCTAAAAATACAATTTGTTGAAATAGATTGAATCAAGCAAAATTGATGAATTCAAAAAAAAAAGGAAAAAAGAAAATTAAACAGTCTGTATCATAGTGGGCTTCCTTGATTGCTTCAAACTTCAAAATTATATTCTATTCATAATGCTTAAGAAGAATAAAAAAATGATGTACATATTTTGCCTAAAATGACAGTTTCTTTTATGACGGACTCAAAATTTAGGGCAGCACACCTATATTTAATTAAAAACCAACTCAATTCATTTCAAATACTGATAATGTTATGTAAATTGAACTGTATAAGCAAGAAATAAAATTAGTTGGAATTTTCTAATTTAAGCGCAATTGAATTAATTAATTAGAATAGATTTTCTATAGAAAAGGAGAACAGTTAAAGCAATTATCTTAAACTTTGGTCCTAAAATAAAATGGCCAAACAATTTTATTAATTATTTGCGGGAAAACTGAGGATGATGCTGGATAACTTTGGTAATGTATTTAAATTTTCTTACATCTATTTTTGGGGTGTTATCCTTAATATCACCATTGTTCCCTTCAAAACATATTTCAGCTGATGAAACCTTATATTGCAAATTAATTATAATTTCAAAGTATTTTGATGTTTTTTCCATCAACATTTAAGTAAGTTACGCCCAATGCATTTAACTTAATCTGTAAGTACATCTATTTTTCTAAATGTTGACTTTAAGATTTTATATATCATAATTTTGATATATATGATTATTGTGTGTTAACTTAGTGAAACAATCCAGCATATGTTTTTATCTTATCATAGAAAGATTGGGTATCTGTTGCCTCCAGTGAAACCTTTGTCTCCATTCTCTTACCAGACCAGTTTGCAGAACAGATAAGTTTTCAAAGGCAGGATGTATAGCATAAGGCACTGTTTGTTAGATATTTTGGTTTAGGGCATTTAAATTAGTTGTTTTGTATTTGTTTTTTTTTACCCATGTGTTTTTATTTTTCATTTTGCTTCTGCACCTGTCAGTCCCTTCAAAGAAAGACAACAGCCAAGCCTAACCCCAAGGGAGAAAGAGGCTGTCATCTTGAATTTTAACATTAACATCAAAGTCCTGACAAAGAAACTAGAGGTACACAGCACAATACATGGTAAACAATACATGTCAAAAGTACAAAAAGTTTTATTGATTAAATGAAATAGCTTTTATATATATGTTATGCAGCAAAGATCAAGGAGTGGTAAAGGCTCTGACTCTGGATTCATATTATATTAGTTTAAATTCCAGTTATAACAATTAGATTAACTTTCATTTAAGATGCTCTGAAGCCATGGGGTCGACTCGAGGAAATAGGGAGAGAATAAGGCATTTTATTTAGTTTAATTAACAGCACTTGAGTTAGATTAGTGAATATATATTTAGGAAAGAAACAATTTTAATTTTCTCTCCAAGCTTTGGAGAAATAAAAATTTTCTATTAAAAAATTGGAAGATGCGTTGTTGAAAATTTTTCTCTATTGTTGAAAAGATCCCTCTTTCCATCTACAGATAACCAGAGAGTGAACAACCTATAACTAAGTTAGAATGAATCCCCTACATTGGCCAATGGATGGAATGGACCATTTTGGGGAAACACTCTGATGACAGATGAAATTAAGAGGGGTGCATACTTTGGTACCCGATGGTCTGGGGGTATGGAAAAGATTTTGGGTGTGCTACCCGATAATACTAATAATAATTGGAAGACTCATAGAAGTGGCATGAGCAAACAAGGAGATTGGAACCAAAATTAATGGCCCCCTAATGTTCGTCCATTTTTTTTATAGAAGGAGAAGACCTTACTGCTCATACTTTTTAAAAAAAACATACCAACTAAATTGATATAACAGTGTTATGCATAGTATATTATATTTACTTGGTGAGCACCAACCCAAGTTTGGCTCGAGGCCATTTTTATGTGGTCTTACCCGGGCTTTTTATATTCGGTGTTACCCTTCCCCTAGATGAGCTGCTTTCCCGAGTTAACGAGCCCCATCTGCCCGAGACAGCTAAAGTGAATACAATACTTTTGACTGGGGCTTGAACTCACATACTACGATTTCAGAGCCCGAAATTTTTACCAATACTCGACCGTCGCTGCCCAAAAAGTTATGGGTTATGCATAGTATATATATGTGTACATATGCATATATTTTATTTAATATGGTACATTCAAGAAGTTACGGTGCACCTATCCTTAACCATATACTCTGTTTTAAAACTTAATACCAAAATGTTTTAATTATTTAATGTATTATGAAGAGGATAAACCATATCTAAATTATTGAAATTTTTTACTTTCATGAATATTTTGGATTTGAAAAGGTTGCTTCCATGTCTGATTACCTATCCACTGGACCATGTCGACCGCCTTCCCTCCCAATTAAAATATTCTATTTGTAAGTCTTTTATTTTATTATAAAACCTATATATATAACTATTGTCATAGAAATGCACTTAATTATACATATATGCCTTTAATTATACATATAAATTTATAGACTGAAAAATTAAGAAAATATAATTTAAAGGTGATAAAAAGACTTTGAAACAGAGTGAATATTTTGAGACGAGTAAGTGATATACGAAACAGTTTGAGTACAATAGAAAAAAAAAAAAACAACTGGATCAGAGAGGAAACAAATGGAAAGCTGAGAAAAAATGATTGTGTAAATAAATGAAAATTAGCATCATGAGATAAGAAGCAAGCAAATAATTATAGTTTTAAAAATTTTGATTCTGGTTAAAGACAGACAGAATGATTGAAAGATAGATAAGTAAACAGACAGATAGATAGATAGAAAGATAGATAGATAGATAGATAGATAGATAGATAGATAGATAAGTGGGTAAGTAGATAGATAAGTTGGTTGAATGATAGATAGATATATAGATAGATAGATAGACATATGTAATATAATGTATAAACAGTAAAATTTACAACTCAACAAATGGTAGATTTGGCTGCCTTCTATCTTGAGATACCACAGTTACCAATGGAAAAGAATAGAGTAGAAGAAGACAATTTGCATAACAGGTGTGTTTTCAATGTTGACTAAGATGTTGCTTGACTTTAGATACAAAAGATGAACTATGAAAATTATGATGCAATGTTAAGTGGTTACATGATACTAAAATCCAAAAACTAGCTAATGTAGACCCAAACCTTGCATTCATGATTATTTTCTGCCAATCTTGATTCAAATTTTCTAAAATGTTTAAGTACTATTACTGCATTATTAACTGGAAGGGATGAGTAACTCTATACTTTCCCTTATAATTACTAAATGGGGAGGATGTGCAAATTTTTGAAAATCTCATAAGAAAAATGTGGGACCTAATCTACCAAATAATAACAGGTGTTGAATAAATGAAATTAATTTTATTGTTAGTAAAGTATAATTTGAATTTTATTTATGTTTTTATATAACTTTTTGTATAAAGTCTCTTGATTTTTTAATAAAGTCTCTTGGTTTTTTAATAAAGTCTTCATATTTATGAATAAAGTCTTTAATTTTTTTTAATAAAGTCTCTTAATTTTTTGATAAAGTCTCTTGATTTTTGAATAACCCTGTAACTCTCGGTCTTCCTTAGGTAGCTAGCTCTCCTACTTGCGAAGATGTGTTAATTATTGACCATGTTCCATATAACTCGCGTGCTTTCTAATTCTATTTAGAAACAGATTTAATAATGCTTATCATCGTTGATTTTATTACTATACACACATTTCAATCATTTTCTTTATTATTATAACGCTTGAAAAGCCTATTTAGTCTCGATAAATGCGTAGAATAACTCTATTATCTTGGAAAGTCAGGCTCAAGGGATTCAGAAGGGCGGACAATTGGTAGAACGTGAGCTGGAATACGGATTGCCACGGTAGTTACTTTGTTACTGGACAACATCGCGAGAGCCTCGTTTTCAATCAGTCCACTCACTGAACTGTGATAATTATGCGATGGAAAATGTTGAGGAGAACGTTGACTAAATTTTGCTGTTGCAGGCTACTCGGCGTGTCCAGCCTTCTCTTTCTGACTTGTATTTATCATTTCTAGAAAAAAATCAGGGCTGTGCAGTGCTCCTGCAGACCCCGTAATTGCATGGGACCACAAGACTCCTTGGCTTCACAGATCATTTAAAATGCAAAAAATACCAAAATAAATAATTAGGATTAACTATAAAACCATTATCACAGCTACCTCGGGCAGATGGGGCTCGTTAGCTCGGGAGAGCAGTTCATCTAGGTGAAGGTTAACACCGAATATATAAAGCCCGGGTAAGAGCACGTAAAATTGGCCTCACCAAGTAAATATCAAATTTCATACTTCTAGCATATGTTATATCTATTATATTAATGCCATTATAGTTGTTTGCTTGAATTCTCATTGGCTGATAGATTTTTATTTATGGCTAAAGGAGTTTTTTAATTGGTGACTTTTTCAAAGGTCAACATATAAAAAAAAATGCAAAAAGATATGATCAGATTAATAGCATTGGGTGTTTGGGCTGAGAAAGGGCTGGCAAGAAGATTTCTTTGTGTGTTGAAACATTTTGGTGTGTTTTTCAATGCATTTCCCCTGAACAATACGAGGTGTTTATTGGTAGCGGAATAAATACTGGCTTCTAGGGTCGGTCTTGTTTGTTTGTGATAACATTGAATTCAGGAACTGTTGGAGAAATGGGCAGATTATTAACACAATGGAACAATTCAGAAGCAAAACTCTTTTAGAAGATGGAAAAATAAAAATTGTTTGAAGCATGGATGAAAATGAAGAATAGAAGAAGAAGAATGGGGAAGAAGAAGAATAAAAAAGGAGAAGAAGAATGGAGAGAAAGAAGAAGAAGAAAAACGGAGGAGAAGAAGAAGAAGAAGAATGGGGAAGAAGAAGAATAAAAAAGGATAAGAAGAATGGAGAGAAAGAAGAAGAAGAAAAACGGAGGAGAAGAAGAATAGAGAAAATGAAGAAGAAGAAGAATGGAGAGGAGAAGAAGAAGAAGAATGGAGAGAATGAAGAAGAAGAAGAAAAAGAAGAATGGAGAGATTGAAGGAGAAGAATGGGGAAGAAGAAGAAGAAAAAGAAAAACATGGAAGAAGAAAAAGAAGAAGAATACAGAAGATGAAGAAGAATAAAAAGAAGAATACAGAAGATGAAGAAAAAGAAGAAGAATGGGAAGGAAGAAGAAGAATGGAGAGGAAGATGAAGAAGAAGAAGAAGGAAAATGGAGAGAATGAAGAATAAAAAGAAGAATACAGAAGATGAAGAAAAAGAAGAAGAATGGGAAAGAAGAAGAATGGAGAGGAAGATGAAGAAGAAGAAGAAGAATGAGGAATAAGAAATTAGGGAAAGAGAGAGTTAAATAAAAAGAATGGGGAAGAAGAAGAAGAAAAATCAAAGAAGAAAAAATAGAGAATGGTGAAGAAGAATAATAATAAGCAAATGAAGAACAAGAGAGAAAGAGAGTAAGAGAAGAAGAAGAATATTATTATTATTTATTCTATCTTAGAAAAATAAAAAGCAAGCATTTGGCTCTTATAAAGGTTTTGGGTGTGGGAAAATCAAGATAGTTTTCATACTTAATTCTTTCCATTTTTATAAGAAATCTAGCTTCACTTTTAAAAGCTATCAGCACTTGACTTGAGAGGAGGGGGTGGTACGCTTGGCGGGGGGCGGGGGTGCGCTTGGCGGGGGAGGGGGAGGGTGCGTTAATTAAGTTTACTTTCCTGAATTTTTTTTTCTGGATCTTTCTGAAGAACGAACCTAAATGGATTGTTTTGTTTTCTTAAACATTGATTTAATTAATTCGATATTAGATATTGTTTCCTTCTCTCGTTCACTTCTGAATAAACAAGATGTAGAAGCTTCTCATTTATTTTTTTTCTTGGTACAAGGCTTGTTTGTCCCTCGATCTATCATAGAGGGAACATTGTTTTCAGTGGCATGCGTCTGTCCATCCACTTGTCCATCCATAGATTATTCCCAGATAACAGTCCATTAATTTTTTTCTGAAATTATGCCACAAGGTGTATTTTTATATGTAGATGAAGATGGTATGAAAAATTTTTATTACAAAAATTCTCATTGTGTCTCCAGGGGTCTAAAATGAGTAAAAAATACCCCAAAAAGTTTAATATGCCATAAAAGTAACCCATGAATTAATCAATAATCAAAAATGATTGTTCTTGGCATTAAATGACCTAAAAAGGTTGATATGCCATAAAACAAACCCATGAATTAATCAATAACCAAAAATGATTGTTCTTGGCATTAAATGACCAGAAAAGGTTGATATGCCATAAAACAAACCCATGAATTAATCAATAATCAAAAATGATTGTCCTTGGCATTAAATGACCAGAAAAGGTTGATATACCATAAAACAAACCCATGAATTAATCAATAATCAAAAATGATTGTTCTTGGCATTAAATGACCTAAAAAGGTTAATATGCCATAAAACAAACCCATGAATTAATCAATCATCAAAAATGATTGTCTTTGGCATTAAATGACCTACAAAGGTTGATATGCTATAAAAAACAAACAAACTTAGTTTAACAATATGACTTTTCATATGCGCATTTTGTCTCTGTAATTTAAAATGTTGCTTGGCTATCCTTATTATTCATTATAAATATTTATATGTCATTTTTTTAGTATTCTTTTTTTGGAGAGGGAAGGAGAGTTATTTCCCTTATGTCTTGGCAGCCATCTTTTTTGACATGAGTTCTCTTTGGATTTATAAGGTTTTTTTTTTTTTTTAGAAGGTTTTTTTGGTGCTTTAGTTCTTATTTTGTTATTGTTTTTTTTTTATTTGGTTCTTTGTTTTTTTATTCTTTTTTTTGGTGGGGGTTAGGTTTCATTTTTTTTATATTTTAATTTTTTTATTGTTTTTTTTTGTTTATTTATTCTTTTTTGGGGGGGAGGGATTTGCTTTTCATATTTTTATATTATTTATTTTTGGTTTGTTTTTCATTTTTTTATTATATTTTTAATTTTTTGTTTTGCTCTTTATTTTTTTTATTTTTTTTTTGGTTTGGTTTTTTATCTTTTTTATTTTTTATTATGTTTTTATTTTTTTGTTTATTTTTTTGTCTTTATTTTGTTATTATTGTTCTTTATTATAAGTTTTTTTTATATTTTTAGGGGGTTTGGTATTAATTTTTCTTATTATATTTTTTAATTTTTTTTAGTCCTTTATTTCTTAAGTTTTTTTTTTGTTTGCTTTGGTTTTTGTTCTTTTTTTTTATTCTATTTTAATTTTTTTTTGTTTATTTCTTTTGTCTTTATTTTTGTTATTATTGTTTAATTTGTTTATTTTGTTCTTTATTTTTTTTTATTTTTTTTTATTCTTGTTGATTCCCAGGAAACCAAGTCACTTGGCATTGACCATTTGGACAGAATAGAAGTCCAAGAACAATTTGTGAATCCTAAAGTTTTGACCACAGAAAAATCTGCCATGGAAAAAGTCTGTAAGTGACATTTTATTCAAAAATGAATACAAAAGTAAAAAGTAATGGGCAAGAAATTTGTTTTTTTACTCATTCTGTAGCATAATTATTTTTAGGAGAAAGAATTGCTAGCCCTATCCTCAACCCCCAACCTAGAAGACCTTTTTGGGGTTTTTGTAGCATAATTGTTTTTAGGAGAAAGAATTGCTAGCCCTATGTTCAACCCCCAACCTAGATGACCTTTTTGGGGTTTTTGTAACATAATTGTTTTTAGGAGAAAGAATTGCTAGCCCTATGTTTAACCCCCAACCTGGAAGACCTTTTTGCGGTTTTTGTAACATAATAATTTTTAGCAGAAAGAATTGCTAGCCCTATGTTCAACCCCCAACCTGGAAGACCTTTTTGCGGTTTTTGTAATCAGTGTCACCCTTCACCCAGATGAGTTAATAAGCCACATCTGAAAACTTGAAAAAATTGAATTAAAAATAATGAAAAGAAAAAGATGTTTTTTGATAAAATATATCTGAGACAGCTAAATGTAAATAGATATCTTTTGACTGGTATAACTGGCGTAATATATTTCCATAGTCCGAACTTTTACCAATGCTCCACCTGACTGGGATTTGAACTCTCGTAATATGATTCCATAGTCCGAACTTTTACCAATGCTCCACCTGACTGGGATTTGAACTCTCGTAATATGTTTCCATAGTCCGAACTTTTACCAATGGTCCACCTGACTGGGATTTGAACTCTCATAATATGTTTCCATAGTCTGAGCTTTTACCAATGCTCCACCTGACTGGGATTTGAACTCTTGTAATATGATTCCATTGTCTGAGCTTTTACTTGAACTCCACCCCACCACCTGACTGGGATTTGAACTGGCATAATATGATTCCATAGTCCAAGTTTTTACCAATTCTTCACCTTGTCACTCTGTATAAATGTTAGAATTGATTTATTTTTATTCATCTAAACTCAGATAAGAAAAGATTTTTAAAAAAAGGTGAAAAAAAAAAGTTTTCAAACAAAAATATTTCTTAACCTTTTAAAAATCTAACCCTAACCCCAACCCTAAACTATTTCTAAAATGCAATTTTCTAATGTTTGACCTTTCAACCCCAGCCATTGCCTCAGTCCACTCCTCACCCACTCCCAAACAACAACAAAAAAAACAAATCAGTTTAGATTTATTTCCATTCATTTATTTGTAGATAATTTTGAAATAATTAATTAAAACAAATTAATCATGTTAAGTGTCCTTTGTTTTGTTTTTTTTCTTTTATTTGATTTTTAAACAAATGGGAATTCAATCAGTCTTTGTTTATGAGAACAGTCTGTAAACTTAACACCCCTTACATAATGAACTCTTCCTTTTTATGAATAAAAGTCTTTATTATGTAGGTCTTAAAACCCCTTACATAATGAACTCTTCCTTTTTATGAATAAAATTCTTTATTATGTAGGTCTTAACACCCCTTACATAATGAACTCTTCCTTTTTTATGAATAAAATTCTTTATTATGTAGGACTTAACACCCCTTACATAATGAACTCTTCCTTTTTATAAATAAAAGTCTTTTATATTGCAGATCCGGGGAGGGGGATAGGCAGTTTTATGGGCACTTGGGCAAAAAATACAATGGGCTCCTTAAACCCATTTTTTGCAGTTAAATGCCACATGTAGAGGCTGAGCATCAGGAGATCTATGCAGTCAAAGTGCAGTGACCTGAGTCAGAATGTATGTAATAGTGTGTATAACAAGGATATCCTTGATAATTTTAAAAGATATCAAGCGGGCCCCCTTATAGTGCTGGGACCTCAGGCATGGACTGATGGACCATGGCTCAGTCAGCCCCTGCGGTGGATTTACCTACCCATACATAATAAATTGTTCGACTTTATTAGAGGAGGAACTGGGTAGATGATCAACAATTTTACCTTTTGTTAGTTCTTCTACTACATGTTTAAGTGTCCTTTGTTCATTAATACAATTGCTCCAGAAACGTCTTCTTGTCACTTGTCTGATCTTGACTACTGCCCTCCACAACCCACAACAGAAACCCACCCTTATCATAACCAAAAATGGAACTGCTATCAAATATCTAAGTTAGCTAATTTTATGATAACCAATATATTATATTTACTTATTGGGCACCAACCCAAGTTTGGTACAAGGCCATTTTTACGGGCTCTTACTCAGGCTTTTTGCATTCAGTGTTGCTCTTCTTCTAAATGAGTCCCTCTGCTGAGTTAAAGAGCCTCAACTACCTGAGGCAGCTGAAGGTGAATGCAATGATTTTTGACTGGTATTTGAACACATGTACTACGATTCCAGAGCCCGAGCTTTTACCAATGCTCCAACTTATGTATATATATATATATATATATTAAATTTACTTGGTGAGCAGCACCAATCAAGTTTGGCACAAGGCGATTTTTAAGGTGAATTCAATGATTTTTGACTGGTATTTGAACATGAGTACTACGATTCCAAAGCCCAAGTTTTTACCAATGCTCCAACTTATATATATATATTAAATTTACTTGGTGAGCAGCACCAATCATGTTTGGTACAAGGCCATTTTTAAGGTGAATGCAATGGTTTTGACTGGGATTTGAACATGAGTACTACGATTCCAGAGCCCAAGCTTTTACCAATGCTCCAACTTATATTAAATTTACTTGGTGAGCAGCACCAATCATGTTTGGCACAAGGCCATTTTTAAGATGAATGCAATGGTTTTGACTGGGATTTGAACTTGTGTACTACGATTCCAGAGCCCGAGCTTTTACCAATGCTCCACCTTCACTGCCCATTTTGATAACAATGATAACCAATATTTTATGTTACCCACAGGTCGTAAAAAGTTGTTTATTATTCATTTTAAGAATTTTTATCTATCCTATAGAGTTATCTTGAAAGAGTGATGGAATTTCCTAAGGGCAAAAATAAATTTTTAAAAAAATTAAGAAAGGAAGAAAAATGTCAAAAATGCCAAGAAAATCCTAAAGAAGAATTTTGCCAAAGCAAAACATTTTTGATTTTTTTTTTTTATCTTCCAGTCGGATTAAGTCGTTTAATTAATTTAATTAAAGATTGATTAGATTGAAGTTAAATTAATTCAGAAGATTTTTAGCCTTGTTTTAATTTTACTAGGATTCAATTAGACACACACTGAGAACAATTGAATCTAAATGAAAAACCAATGTCAAACATGTTTTTCTCTTGCTTTCTTGGGATTTTGGGGGTTGTTGTTTTTTTGTTTTGTTATTTTTTCTTTTTTTAAATGTATTTTGATTGATTTTTAGGGGTTTTTTTATGTTGTTTTTTTTTTCTCTTGTGGCTCCCAGGGGTTTTAATCAAAATCTTGAAAAATCTTACAACCTTTCAATAACCATATCTAGCTAATTCTTATTACTCTTCTTCATATATATACATATATATGTAAATAAAATAAAATAAAATGTATTTTGCAATCTGTAGACAAGCTTGTTTCAGAGTTCACTCCTCATCATAACAGCTATGCAAACCCCAGGATAGCCTTTAGCCAGGATCGAAACCCTCACTGACAGGGTACCAGTCAGGCACCTTATCCACTTGGCCGCCAGCTCACCAGTAAATTGTAATTCAAACCACAATGTCAATCCACCAAGAGGGCTCTACCTGTACCCTAAAAGAGCAGGAGGAGCTTTGCTTAGTAGCTTATGTAGTGCTCAACCTCAAGAGATGGAGCGTTTGATTTGTGTGTGTGTGGGTGTATATATATTTATATATATATCTATGTGTGTATGTATATATATATTTGATGACTGCCAAGCGAGAAATTGACAGTCACCAAAAGGCATTGACTCTGTGTCTTCGCTTAACTAATATACATGCTCTATCACTGATATTGAGTACTCTAACTATCAATATAAGCAATCTCACTTTACAGATTATGTGTATATGTATTTGTGTCTCTTTCCTTGTAGTTGTCTGTTTATATATATATATATATGTATATATATATATATATATATGTGTGTGTGTGTGTGTGTTAAATGTATGTCTTATTATTTGTTCATCCTTTATTTTTTCTCTTTCTATTCATTTTTATTTCTTTTTATTTTGATAAAATTGAATTTCAACTCAGAAACAAGAAATTATTTTTTGATCTCAATGACTGATAAACTTTCCGAGATCGGCTTTATCAAAGTCCTATCAATCTTTGTTGATTTTACTTTCAACTTTATCGCCTTTCTTCTTCTTCTTCTTCTTTTTCTTCTTCTTCTTTTTCTTCTTCTTAATTTTCTTCTCTTCTATTTCTCCTTTTTCTTCTTTTTTTTGTGTTCTTATTTTTTTCTTCTTCCTCTTCTTAATTTTCTTCTTTTTCTCCTTTTTCTTCTTCTTGTTCTCCTTCTTCTCTGCTTTTTTCTTTTCTCCTCTTCCTTTTTCTTCTTTTGGGTCTTTTCCTTTGTTTTTTCCTTCTCCTTCTTCTCTTTCTTTTTTTCTTCTTTTCTCCTTCTTCTTCAACTACTTCTCTTCTTTTTCATCTTCTTCTTCTTGATCCTCTTTACCTATATTTCTTCTTCATCTACTTCGTATGAATATCACTCAATAAATATTTAGAGAATCAAAAAACAAGAAAAAAAAAGAAAAATAGGAAAAAAAAAAATTTTATTTCTAATTTTTAATTTCATACCGTCTAACATAAACTTCTTCTCCTAACTAATGATTAAGATATACAGTAAACAACTGCGAAAACTGAAAATCCGCAAAGTAGCGGCGCCCTTCAAAAATGCTTAAAAAAACGTATACAGGTATACAGTATACCCCCCTGTATACAGTACACTGTTGGGGCACCGTTGGAAGTCACCAATTATGTAGGGTGATTAAATGGTACCCCTGAACATAAAAATATCTGAAGCAAAAATAAAAACACTTGAGCAAAAATGGGAATGACGAAAAGAACGCATGGTTTTATGATATTTACTTGGTGAGCATACCGAAGTTTGGCACAAGGCCATTTTTACGTGCTCCTACCCGGGCTTTATATATTCGGTGTTACCCTTCACCTAGATGAAC
>JAUZSX010216174.1:0-15836 GCA_034780655.1 Idiosepius hallami
CATGGAGGGATGTTTGGAGTGAGGTGGTTGTGAATGTTTGTTGTGGAGATTTCAGTTTCTTTGAGTATGGGTTCCATATTTTGAGACATCCTGTTTGTAAATATTGTAAACAATAATAGCCCTTTATGTCAGAATTGTTGAATAAACAGAAAGAAGTATTCAAGGAATAAATTGATAACTTATTTGGTAGTTTTTTTGTTTTTTTTTTCTAGTGACTGTGCCTCAGCACATACCTGGCAAGGCTGGGGGTGGTTGGGAAGATGAAGATAATATACAATTGCATCATCATCATCATCATCAATCTGTGTCTTCTTTACACATATCAAATGATAAAGATAATGTTAGCAGCACAGAGAATGGAGATGACAGGTAAGATGATTTTAAAATCATTCATTTATTGCCCAACATATAAAGACTACATGTATGAATTGTTTGAACTTGTTCAAGCCATTTAGATTGAAGAATTGGTCACATTTGATTATATGAAGATATTTATTTTTGTGGAACAAAGAGTTCATTAATTTGTTACATTGAATAGTTTATTGTATTGATCTTTTATATTTAATAATCAAGCTATTACTTACATTTATAAACCCTCTTCATCAGTATTTTTCTAATTGTTGCTGTCTTGAATTTAGCGACACAATCTCTATATATAAAAATGTAACTGTACGATTGTAGATTATGAAGATACATAAAATCTACGCAACCAAATTTATTGAAATTTTCGTAATTGAACTCAATAGAAGCAACGAGTGTTTCTGTATCATCAAAATAAAAAAAATCAATAGGCATAAAATATTGATTTTTTTTTTGTTACGAAACTTGCCGATCATAAAATCGGATGACAAAAATAATTCTACTTCCGGTTGTTAGAAAATCTCAATTTTTGGCCCCTCCACAGCCATTTGAACATAGGGTATGTGAAGCGTGTATTTTTATTATTAAAACTACCGTAAAATATTCTAAGTCCTGCAATTATTTGAGGGTTCAATTTGACATTGTTTTATATAGTAAACTGGACATTAGTCCTGTTCGTTATCTATTTTACCAATCGCTCTAAAATTTTATGTGTACATACTTTCCATGATTATGAATACTTTCTTGTCAAAAAATTACCTTAAAGATTATTATAAAAATCATTTTTAGCCGTGGACATTAAATGGGGGTTCAGTTTCCAATTGTTTTTATGTAGTAAATTGATTCCCGACTTTTTTATCACTTTTCTGTAAAAATTAGACAAAAGTAAATATAGTCTAAGAAAAAAAAATTACATGATATTTTCATTAGTAATTGGGCCCTGACTTATTGGCCACTACTTTATTGATTTTTTGATATAAGTCTTATATAACATGTTATTTCAAGACATGGCAATATTTTCATACCGTCCTTTTAGCCCCTGTTGTTCATATTATTTTTTATTCACACCTGTTTTACACTTTAAAACAAAATAATTGCTATTTTTCTTACTATGGAATTTATATCATAAATATTTGCCAAATATCGCCTTTTTTATGCTAATTACGTCAAAAATCAAATGGCAATATTTTCACCCTATTTTTCTAAGGTCATTGTGTCTGACTATCTATGGATACTTAATTTATTCAGGCATATTGAAATATCAATTAAAACCTACTATCATATATTATTACCAAATCATATATAAATTTCAAAATGAATAAACAATAACTTTGACTCTGAACCTAAAATAGGATGAAATGTATATAAATGCTAAAAAAATAAAAAAGAAAGAAAGAAAGAAAACGAGAAAAATAAAGAAATTAAAAATAATAATGATGAAAATATCAATAAAACTGTCTTAAAAACTGAATAAATCTATTGAAAAGAAAAAATGAATCTATTGAAAGAAATTGAAATTGTCGACAATATATTTCTGATTATTTATGTACATATTAGTTTATTTCACAATTCACAAAATATTCATTTATATAAAAATATTTAACTGTCAACGTTTTGTTACAAATTTCAAATTCATCATCGCTTACCACTGACACTATATTTTGTCAATTTTTAAACAAGAAAGTCTTTTTATAATCAGCCATTGCTTATAGAAACCCAGGCAATGCCGGGTTAATATGCTAGTTTATAATAAATCTATTAGGTTGGGGCAAAAAAAAAATGTTTTTTTTCTGTTCAATATCGAATACTCATAACTCCTTTCATAATATACTTTATTAATCAAAATAAAAACTATTATAATCAACACATTTTTGCAAGTGAGAAAAAAGTTAATTTTTTATCCCATAGGTATAGAAATCTGGGGTTCTGGAAGCGATGAAGTCATTGAAGGCCGATTTGTCATCATTATGACATTTGAAGCATTTTTTACACCGGAGTTTGTCAAATTATGATAATCAGTGAGCAAGAGGTCCGATGAAGATGATGGTTGAGGCAGAGATTGAGATTGGTAATGAATAACATGTTTTGATAGAGCAAAAAATGCGCTTCCGGATGATAACTTGGCAATATAGATTAATTAATTAATTTAGAAATCATACGTAAATGTAACATGTGAGAGAAAACGAAATTGTTTTTGTACCAACCTAATTCATTGAATTATCTCTATTGTTTGTGTTTTGGAGCTTTAGCTAAAATGATGTTAAGTGAAAATGTCGAAAAAAATATCACAAAAAGTCAGAGATTAAATACGTCTGAAAACCTAATTGTTGAATTTTGATGAAAAATACAAAGTTAATCAAAATCGCTAGTGAGATTTATCATCAATCATTGAGGCGTAGTGTAGATGCAGAAATATTTCATTTCATTATTAGGTTTTAACAATAAACATATCGGTCTCTACTTGTAAATATTTTGATGGAGGGTTAAAATTTTAAACTGTATCTTTTATATTTGGACAATAGGGTGTTATTTTTTAATCTGTTATTTTCAAATTTAGATAATTAAATAAGATTTTTAAAAAAAGCTAATAAATTTTATATGAAATGCATGTGTGAACTTGTCAATCAGTCAATTGGTGCCTTTGATGATAAAAGTTTTTAAAAAATTATTTCCAAAAATTATTACTAAATAAACTTACTCAACAAAAAAAACTGAAAATTTAGTTTCAAGTGATGATGTAGATAAAAATTGGCAAATATTGATGCTATTATTCCAGATATTTTGTTTTCCCATGAAAGAGAAATTGCTTTGTGATGTTCTAGTACAAACAGGAGCCAAAAACCAAAAAGAATGAGAATTTTTTTCAGTTAATAAAACCCAGTGTAAAAATTGATAGTAAGAGACTGACATCCTTATCAGAAAAATAGCTATTTTGAACCCCAAAAAATGTTCCCCCCAAAAATTAATTCAGATTTAATGAAAAGAAAAACAAAATTAATTTTAACTTTGGATCTCTGACCTTTTGATATTTTTTTTTTTTGTATTTGGACATTATTATAAGGGAGGATTCATTTTATAGAATTTTCTAAATTTGCATAGTTGTAGTTGAAAATAAAATATTATGATATAAAACAACCCAAAAATTAGAATAAAATCTGAATTTATTTAGAACTTGTTTTATAGATATACACATTTGTTTTTGGTTAATATTGAGCTCTGATCAAAAGTACTTGACTTTTATGTTCTCATTTATTTACTATTTTCATATTAATCTAAAAAATGGAGGAAATGTATATACTTGCAAAGGTTTTTAGCGCAAAAGTTCTGAAAAGTTTTTTTTTTACTTCAAAGACTTACTTTATTATTCAAAGGAGGGAAACTTTATTAATACCTTTTAATTTTATTACTGCTAGGAACAATTATGTGTTATGGCCAAACTGGTTCTGGTAAAACTTTTACAATGTCTGGTGTTACTGAAGACTTTCAGAATCGAGGCTTGATTCCACGAGCTTTAACTCAGTTGTTTAAAGAAATTGAGGCTCGTCAAGAAGATGCTGTTACTGTTAGGTAAGTTACAGTTGTTTATTTGAATTTACTGTGCTTTGAGAATTTAATAAAATGCATTCCTCTATTTTCAATTTAGTTACGCCATTGTAGTTTTCAGGTGATCATCAGCGTTGACTTGTGGTATGTTCAATAAGTAATTAGAAAATGTCAGGAGAGATTTTCGCTTAGAACTGTCTCCACTCTGTCAATACTAATACATACAGCTTCAGATATCATCCACACAGTTATTCAACCGTCTTGCATCACTAATCTTTGAACTTCCTCCATGTTTTCCTCCTCGTGTACACATTAGCTTTTTGTTTGGTTTTCTCTAGTTTAACACCAAGTTTGATGGCATAATGTTATTCCTTGTTTTTCTGCATCTTGTCACAGATTGGCAAACCTGATCAGACTAGTTCCAAAACAAACAATGCTGTTCTCAAACCTAGAGTGAGAGGAAGTTGTTAGTAAGACTTTTTGTAAACTATATGTATATGTACTTCACCATAAAGTAGCAGTTTGATCAAATCATACTTAATGTTTCTCATTAAAAACTTTCTTGCTTTCTGCAACAGGCAGACTGTTATGGGTTAGTTTAGTAAAGAACAACAATAATGTAAAGAATAAATTACTTGAGTGAATTAGATATTTCTTTAGGTTTGTGTTAATCTGTATTGTCCTACCAACAGGTCCTGTACAAAATGACATCATAGCAAATAAGAAATGGAACCAGTGTATGCCTTGTAGATGAAACCACATGAAAATAAAGTCATTGTTTGGCTCTTCAATATTAGAGAACCTAGTATTAGTTCAGCATCTTGCTTCACTGTTTTGAACCAGTTCCTCAGCTGTCTATCACAATGCTTCATCCAGCTCCGTATTGTGGGGCCAGTTCGATAGCCTCAAGGATAAAACTGGCCAGACGTTGGTAAAGGGCATTCCTAAACCAACATAAGTTTCTTGTGAGGATGGTATGGGCGAGTGAGGGTATTTTACAGCAGGCTTGAACTACAGCATTTAAAATTAATTGTTTTCAGTGAACCCAGAGCATGTGGCACAGACATCTATAATCAAACACCTCAAGTCTATGCTGATTTGAAAACTGCATAGGCCATGTTCCACAGCCATACAGGATGGTGCGGACAAGGGCTTTTAGATTTTAATCTAAAACTATGATTTTTCTTTTTATTTAGATTTCATGCCTTGAGCACGCAGGTGATTTAAGGCAAAATCAGCATTGTATATGTAGTTTTGGATGTCTTCTTCCCTTGCAGCCCAGGTTTTAAATTGGTCAATCTTTTCAAGAGTTTCCTCCATTGAGAATTATTGGTTGCTTCTTGGTTGGAAGTAATTCGTAGATTTGGGTTTTTTTGCATTAATCCTCATATTGAGCTTGGCAGCTGTGGACTACAATGTGTTAACGGCTCAGATTTGGTTAAAGTCAACACCAAGAATAGCAATGTCATTGGCATAGTCGTGGTATGTTATTTGAAAGTTGGACCCTGCCATGACACCAGGAAAAATTTGTCAGTGTAGTAGTGTTTATTCAGTCAGTGGGATAATTAAATAGTGTTAGAGATAGAATGCAGCCGTATCAAACTCTAGGGTGAATGTCAAAGAGATGAAATTTACCAGATGTGCTAACCTTAATCCTGTACAAAAAGGATTGTTTGAAATACTAAAAAACAAAAAAATCAATTTAAACTAAAACTATTGACATCCAAAAAAGAAGTCTTTGATACTATTTAAAAACAAATTAGTGAAATTATTTAACAATAAAAGAGTCATGCATTGAATTATTTAATGTATTTATTTAGAAATAAATCATTAAAGCCTTGATGAGACAAAATATGTACTGAGCTAGGTTTCCACACATATTAAAACCCCATTACATTTAAGTGTTTACAGGAGAAAAATAAAATAAAATTCATAGTTTAAAATAGGTCCAAATTTGAATCTAGAGACCAAAATATAGTTGTTTTTTTTTTTCAAATTGAAAGAGGAAACTATCATAATAAATGCTTGAAAACAGGTTTTATATACCTAATGCTTGAAAGGCAAAAAAAAAGTCATTTAAATCACTTGTTTTCTTTTTTTCAATTTTCTTATACATCCATCTTTAAAATTCTATCTAAAAAAAAACAACTTGGACCTATGACATAATTTTTTTAATCGTTAATTCAATCATTACAAAACAAAATGTGTAATTTAAATACTTACTTATTTTTAGAATTTCTTTACAAAGTTAAATCTAAACCAACATATTAGAAATTTTAGGAGAAATTGAAACTCTTTAACATAAGGTCATGACCTATTTGTAATCTATGAAGGCCGGGACGGCCTTAACAACTGAAATTGGGTTAATTAAAATTTCTTACAGTAGCTAATTTTCGATTTCAAAAAATTAAATTTGCATAAACAAGTTTCTATAGACTTCTGTATTTAAAATATCTGATTGTTAGTATTTTTAAAAATTAAATATTTTTTAACTTATTACAACTTTTTAAATAAAAAAAGTACAAAAGAGCACAAGTTATCTAAACCTATTTGAAATTTACTGTATACAACGATGAAAATATTTTTAAAATGAATTTTAAGAAATCATTAATTGGGTTCAAAATTATTAAATTTTATTTTAACTATTTTTCTAATTGCAAAATGTGTAACCAAAATACAAAAGAATATGAAGTATAGAAATTATTGAAAAAAACATTACTACAATACTCTTTTTAAGAAAATACTTTGCTACCCACACCAAAAAATTCAGAAGTTGTACTATAAAAATCAAACTGTAATAATATTTTTCAATCTATATTTTACAAATCTAGTAAAAAAATTCTTATACATACATCATCTTTTAATTTTTAAAATAATTTTAATTCATGAGGGGGGGGGTGATCGCAAAAAAAATGTTTTCAAAAAATATAAGTCTAAGAGAGAAATGATTTTTAGATAAAAATCAACAAAAATATTCCCAGATAATCACAATAAAATTTTGAAAATCGAGTAAAAAGCTAATTTTAGAGAGAATTATTATTAACGTAAAAAAAAAACATTAAGAAATGCCTGGAATCAAAAAATATTATATTTTCACTTTCAAATTTTTTTATACAAAAATTTTTTTTAGCAAATAATTTTTACACCAGATTTTTTTTTAATTATTCATCTTTATTTTGCACTAAAGACCTTTGTCCTTTTCATTCGTAATTTTTTATTAGCACATGTTTAAAAGACAGGTGTCCAAAAAAATCATTTTTTATGGAAACACCTAGTATTGAGCAATAATAAAAATCAAAATAACGAAATCTCATATGTAAGTTGATAGAGGTGTAATTAAGAAAAAAAGTATATCTGTAAAAGAAATTGAATCAAAAATTGAATCATAGCAAAGCAATGCAATAAAATGAAGAAAATCAAGTTTAAAATATAGTAGAGTTAATCTATTTTATTATTTATCAATGGTGTTTTATACAAAAACTCTTTAAATTCAATGATTATAAAACTATAATTCACATTCCATTTTCTGCATTCCATTCACTTTCAAATTGATATTGATATTCATAAATATCTTTGAAATGCTACCCTTTAATATCTGAATGAAGAAAGGTATTCATGAGGATTTGTGAAAATGGCATATGAATGTAGTATTTGTGAATTCTGTCACTCATAATGTTGATTATTTGATGAAAAATGTGAATTAGTTATGTCTATACAGATTAGACTCTTTTTGTAAAGGATAAAAACCAATCTTTCATAAAAGAGGCAGAAATGTCGTAATGCAAAGTCAGCAGAATAAATCTTGACATACTTAACTATTAATAAAAAATATGCTTTGCTGACTCGATTTTGGAAGAAGATTAACAGTTCAATAAATGCATTACTTTTATCAGAAAATGAAAGAAAACCATTTAAACAAAGGTTTATGTGTCAGTATTGATTAAAATTTTTTCTAAATTTGTATAATAAATCCAGGAAAGATTGTGGAATAATTGGAAACCAAAGAAATAAATTGCATTTAATAAAGGGGCTTGTACCCTATTTGTGATGAATGTTAGCATTCCACAGAATCCTTCATGATCACCTAACCCTAACCCTTTACAATAAAGGATTTGTAATGATAAATATAATGAAACAGTAATAGATATTCCTGAAATTCCTTTTTGATCCTATATTCTTTTATTTTTTTTAGAATTTCCTATTTGGAGATTTATAATGAGAAAATCTTTGATTTGCTGGCAAAATATTCTGAAAATTCTGATTTAGGCTCTCCTGATAAATTGGTTATTGTAGAAAATAGCAATGGGCTTTATGTCCGTGGTCTTTCCTATCACCTTACTCAAAATGAAGAAGAAGCTTTAAATCTACTTTTTGAAGTAAGTTTTATTTTCAAATTCTTTTATTAAAATAGATTCTAAATAAACTTTTTACTTACTTTGAGATTTATTATCTCAATAACACAGATGTAGAATTTGCATCTAAAGTTTAAACTTTGCTATATATTACTTTTATTGTTTCAATAATACTTTTACATGATAGTTTTTATCAAAACTATCATGACATTTTACTTGTAGATAAGAATGTATCCATTTGTGAAATTATAACTCACTCGGTTGCTCTTGGGGGTTTCAGAATGATGTCCATCTTTGTTATTGTTTCATTTGAATACTCCCTTAAGTTTAGTTTAGTAAATAATAAACAGTTGTACAGACCTTTCTTTAGTATAATCCTTTCACTATGCAAATCCATATTACTCATTTTTTAAAAGCTAGTTTTCATTGGAAAAATTCTATATTAGGTAAAATATTGATGTTTTATCTCTTGAATTGGCTTTATTTACACTTTTTAACATTGATATGTTTCTAATTGTGCAAATGCTGGTAAAAATCGATTTCATAAGAAATTCTGCAAATATAGTAATTCTATTAATATTAATCCAATTCCTTTTTTAGGGTGAGACAAACCGTGTCATTGGAGAACATTGCTTTAATCAAAGATCAACTCGATCTCATTGCATTTTTTCTATTTATATTGAGGTTAGTAAATATTTTACATCAGAAATTTTATGAAAAATAATTCTTCAATAAACTAAATCATGTGATTCAACCTAAATTTCTACTAATAATAAGAGTACTTCATTATATTTGTGCTAATCTAATAAAAAGGATAATAATAACCAGATTTTTATATGACTTGTGAAATTTTTTTTTTTTTTGTAAATTATGAACCCTGAAGTTTATTCATAAATTTTTGTTTAGGTGATCATTAGTTTTGAAAGAATTGGTTGGTTTTATTTATAGCATTATACCATGTGTTGTTAAGGTTCTTTAAGAGAGATATTTTATCCTGTACTTTTTTAAATAGAGTCAGCTTAAGATTTTTTTTTACCTTCATCTGTTTGAAACCATTTCGAAATTGGAAAAACAAAAGTTTCTTCACTCCAGGATAATTATTTATTGGCTTCAATTTATAATCTTATATTAAAAAAAAGACTCTTATAAAATTTTCTGATTGTTTTTATCCTAATGGATTTTTCCTTGAGCCAAATCAACCCAATAAAAGATTATTCAAATCTGTCTTCATACGTCTTCATATAATACTGGTAAAGAAAATCTAGTATATAAATAGAGAATAGTAAACTAACAATTCAATAATCACAAGATATATACTTAATATAAATGTTTTGACTCTGTATTTAGTTTATTCAATTTAATATAAAACCTGACAATTATTCCTTTTCATTTTAAAAAACTAATGATAATACAAATGATTAAACTAATTACAATTAAAATAACAAGGATATTATTTTTATCTACTTAAAGACAAGATCACTTGTGAATACTGATGCTAAGTACACAGTCTCAAAGCTGAACTTTGTTGATCTGGCTGGATCTGAAAGACTTGGAAAAACTGAAGTGAGTTAATATTCTTGATTATTCTATGGCATTATGAATAAAAAATAAAGTTAGTTTTATTCATTCTGAGTCTTTAGAATGTAAAACTGTCTATAGTAAGAAAAGAAAATTAGTGCACATTAATTTCATTCCTAAAATCTCTTAAGCTTTATACATCAACTTTCATCAAGATTTATTTCTTATGGCTTTTATTCATAACTTTCTTTTTCTTTTTTTTTTTTATTTATTGTTAGGTAAGTAGCAAGATCCAGTTAGAAACCCAACATATCAACAAATCACAGTCATTTCTGCGACAAGTTGTTGCTGCTATGGCAGATGAAAAAAGAAAGCACATTCCTTTTCGACAATCCAAGTTAACTCATTTTCTTAAAGACTCCATTGGTGGTAACTGTAATACAATGCTTGTTGCCAATATTTGGGCTGAACAGGATCAAATTGAAGAAACTGTAAGATTTTTTTCAAAGTTTTTTCTAATATTTGTTTATCAAATTTTTAGATAATTATCCTCATTAATTTATGATTTTTTTCAAATGGTTCACCTTTTAATGATTTATTGATTTCATACAAAAATACATAAAACTAATTAAAAATTATGAAGTAGAAAAATCACTATATAGTCTTTTACTCTAATCAGTAATTCTGGAAAATAGCTAAAAAAAAACTATAACAATATCAGCTATAGGCTACTTTAAATGCTTCATTCTGTGAAATATGCTTAGAGTTGAAGAAAAAAAAGGCAAAAAATGCCAATCCTCTGTAGTATTTTTTTCAAGTGCAGATGTTGCACATTTATGAGAATTTAACACAAGCTTTAATAAAACTATCACTGATTGCAGTGAACATTGTTGCAGTGAGTAAAAACTTTAATTTTAATTAGATTTTTGTATAAAAGTAACCAAAATTTTAGCATCCAATTAATACATTAAGTTTGAAATAATGAATTAATTAATCCAAATTTTGTTTGGAAAAAAGTATGAAAAATTAAAAAAAAAGAAATCATGCTCACTAATTTTATGGTTCATTAAAAGTGATTTTTTTTTCCTGCTGACAACATGACCTAAGATTAAACTATAACTTAATATTTATACCATGTTTATAGTAATATGGAAAAGAGTTAATCTTTGGAATAGTATTATGGAAAAGAGTTAATCTTTTTTTTTTTATCTCTGATGTGATGGTAGTAAAGGGTTTTGGTAAAGGAGAACAATCTTTAATGATTTTCATTCCATCTATTTTGTTTTTTGTTAATTTAATGTGAATGTTAGTCAATTCTTATTGGTAATCTTGTTTTTCATTTAAATCGTCATTGTCGTAATATATTGTTTAGATTTGTAGAATATTGTAGCTTTACAAGATTTCTTTGTTCCGTTCACTCTTTGTTAGTGTGTTCTGCTTCTTTACTGTTTTTTTAATGCGCAGAGCATAAACTTTTGTTTTTTAATTCCTTTCTCTACAATTTCTTCTTTGTGGTTCATTTAGACAAATAATTACTGTAAATTAAGAACTTTGGCTTTTATTGAGCTGTTCTGATCCAACCTCTTTAGTGGGTCTCTTATTTGAACTGAATCTCCTGGTTTTAATACTTTCAGGCCGATACAAATCCATAGTTTTCTGCCTGGTTTTGTACACAATAAACATTGTGCTCACCCATAAAAGTCATAATAACAAAAGGAATAAATCAACTTGTTTTTCTGCCCTTTTCAATCCTATTCAGTTCTACTAGAATTTTGTTTTGTTGAGAAAATGGAATTTTTCTACAACCTTCAACTAATGTGGTACTTTCTATGATATTTTTATATTCACACATCCTACTAGGCATCCTATTCCTATGGAAAAATCTTTGAAAGGAAATAGTACATTTTTTAATACTATATAATATCTGTTTTTTTAATTAGGTTGATTCTTCACTGACATTCCTTTCTAAGATTGACAAAAATCTCTTCATAGTGATTATGAGGAATCATTTAGGAAAAAAATTGTTTTTCTTGATAGTAACAACTATTTCTCTTCAGTTGGTTTTACTGCTTCATGTATGATGTAAGTCATATTTTTGTTGGTTTATCTTTGTTTGTTTTCTTAATCTTTTCTTGTGTGGTATTGGCAGGATGATAAATATTATTATTTGTAATTGAAACTACCATTCTTTTAAAGCTTATATTTTTACTAGTCTTTCATTGAATGAAACTAAAATGAATTATTTCTCATTAAATTTTGTATGGTTTTACTAAACACTGGAAATTTGTTTTTTGAAATAGTAAAACGTTTAGATTCCTTTCAGAGTAAGACACTTAGCTTATTCACAAGAACTTAGCATCAACAAATATGCATCAGACTTCAAGTTCAAATTTTAATATTTTCCACATATTTTAAAAAATTATCTGTATTTTTGAATAAATGAAACATTTTCTTAAAGTTCAATATTGTATCAAGAAGAAGAAGAAGAGGAAGAAATATGAAAACTTTTTGAAGGTGCATTATTTTTGCTTCTGTTGTGATATTTATTAAAACAAAATAAATATTTTTTCTTCTTTTTGGTCTTTGCGTTTAAAATCTAACATTCACAGGCTCAGCATTTTTTTTGCAATATCCACATTTCTAAATAGATTTGTCAATATTCCAAGAATAAGAAACAGAAAATCCTTGGACTTTTTGGAAATATGAAAGTTTGAAAGAATTTCTGATTGTTTATTTTTATGGTGAACTAGTCATTGTGTGAATTAATGTGATTTGATCATTTTATCTGCTTTGTTTATTATTGTTTATGTCCATTAATGAATTCAATTGGAATGAACAGCAACAAAGATTTTTTCTCTATTTAGGAAACTCTCTTAATTAGCAAGAAACACAAATTTATTTGTTAATTTTTCTGAATGTATGTTAGGTATAGAAAAGTATTTTTAATTAAAAAAAAATTAACTTGCTTGATAGTATAACATATTTATAACCTAACAAAATGCTAAGTATATTAAATGTGGAATATTATTCTATTAATATTTCTTACAATGGACTTATATAACAAATCTATCTGTCTGTCTTGTCTATTATTTTTTCTTTCTTTCATTAAATGTACACTAAAGGTATATACTAATTTTATTTATATAATAATATAATATAATAATATAATATTTATATAATAATATAATAATATGATTATTATTATAATTTCATGAATTGTTTTAAAAGAAAATAATTGGAAATCACAAGGATTTCTTTTGCGAGAAAGTTGCATTTCAAGCATTAATAAAAACTTACAAAATCTTATGTGGTAACATTTTAATGTGAAAATCAGTTTAACTTTATATACTAAATCTATCATTTATTTTGAGTGTTCTTTTTTTCTGGCAGATATCCACATTACGCTTTGCCACAAATATGATGTGTGTTCCAGTAAGTCTGTCTATCAATGAACATTATGATCCAGAGGTAAGATGTTTTTACCACTTTTAATACCTAAAGGTTTAGGGGAAAAACTTTTTTTTCACCTAAATAAGAAATATCTAAAACTAAACCATTACTTTTTAATACACATCTGAAAGTTCACTTTGTACTATTAGTACTTTCTATGGGATGCAAATGAGAGTTAGTTTATGATAAATATTTTATTATGTCTGAAAAATTAGTTCTTTATTTTAGCAGTAAAATAAGTATCACTAGAGGTCATTCAATGTTTCTCTGGTCTCACTTAGCATGCTTAATTTATTTCAATATTTACCTTAATCTTTAAAATCATATTTTTAAACTAAAAAAATACCTAAGATAAATATCATATTTTTAGGCTTAAGTTCAAAATAAAATAAAGAAAAAAAAACAAAGAAAAAACTATTTCTGGTTCATATGGTTTGAAGTAATATTAAGAGACTATAAATAAAAGACTTAACTACAACACTTTTTTTTATGATATCACCTCTTGAGAATGTTGTCAAATTTTAAAAACTTTTAAAAGCAACTTTCATTTCAATTGTATTTTAAGGTATTGTTCTAATAATCCTTGCATGTTCTTTTGCATTCATTTTAACATGAATAGAGAGAAGTATAAATGCATAGAAAGATGAGCATTAATTTATTCGAGTAGTATGCATCATTCAGATAAGCATTTTCCTAATAAATATCTTAAATCTTGAATTAATTGTTGAAAATGTCTACAAATAACTTTAAATAGGCAACACTTTTCATGCTAACTAGAAGCTGATGATAAGTTGGTCTCATAATTACTCTTATCTAGAAAATATTTTTTTTTCAACCTCATTTGAGTTATAATTACTTTTTAGCTAATAACTTTGGATCTGATAGTTTCAAACCACTCATGACACTGTGACATTTTTAAAAGCATCTAAGGAAAACTATAAATTGTGTTTATAGTGTCATTTATAATAGACCTAAGTGCAACTTATATCAGTACCATATGTATAAAATGGGACAATATTGTGCTTCTTAAAATAAATTGTATGAAGATTTCTAAAAGTAAAAAAAAAAAAAAAAGAAAAAGGAAGCCATTTAACATCTGGAAAAGATTCCTACTTGTGAAAGTTAAAAAATGGTCAATAGTTGTTTGTTATCATTTAAATGAGTCATGGGTATTCATTATTATTTCTGATGCTGTTTATCTCCTTATTTCTTTACTTAAGATTACTCTATCTAAAACAGTTTTCTTTATTGATTGCATAACAAGTAAAGCAGATTCAACTTTCTGCCGTTCATGATTGAAGGAAACAAGTTATAAAATCTCTTCATGACAAGACCATTTTTGTATGTTGAAAGCTTGTATTCACAATTTAGACGATTTTTCTTTTTTATTTTTATTTCGAATTAATTTAGGAATAAAAATGGCTCTAAATATAACAATTTTGATAAATTGTGCAAAAGGAAAAACTGTAAACTCTCTGTGTGTTTATGTTCATTCTTTATGGATTCTGAACTGATAGAACTGATTTTCTTGAAAATTTACTCAGAGATACTTTCTGTATCTGGGAGAGTTCTTAGCTAAGTTTTTTTTTCTTTTTTTTTTAAACTCAGATACCCCCAATAATTATCTAAAACTGATAATTGAAAAAAAAACATTTCTAGAAGGAACAGTAATTTTACAATTGCTACTAATTGTAACAGTACTGTTCCTTCTTAAACCATAAAAATTGCCATTTGAAACACATAACTATGTTGTGGGCTGGTTGTTAGAACATTTGTTTTGCATCACATGGTCTGCAGGTTTGAATGTCACTTGGGGTTTGGAATGGTAACAACATTGGGTGTCACTAATAAGATATGAAAAAGCAAAACACTTGTTTGGCAAGTTAAGCAAAATTTTGTGTTTAACCAGAAAATTATAATTTGATTAAAATGTATACATTTTTACCTAAAATCTTCTGCAGATGGACAATGCCGAAATATACTGCTAGTAAAGTTATAATTACAAGGGAGAAAGTTTCAGTGGACAGTGAAGATCTAGTTTTGTACATGCTATCCCCAAACGCAATTTTAGTTAATCTTATTGTTTGTACATTATATATTTCTATAGACTTTTTTGAGGTGAGATTTAGTTCAAAATTGATAAAAAAGCTAAACAAGACTGTGCATAGTAATATTTTTCAATTATATCATTTTGTTAGTGATTAGAATTTTTTTTTTTTCAAAAGTTGTAGAAAAAGTATAAGTCAGTCCATTAAATTGTCAATAAATTTCTTATTACTTCAAAAATTCCCCTTTCAGCTGTCTCAGGTAGATGAGGCTCATTAACTTGGGAAGTAAATCATCTAAGTGAAGGGATAACCCTGGTACCAAATACCTGGATGGATGAGACCCATCAACTTAATGAAAATAACTCATCTAGGTGAAGGGCAACACTGATTACAAAAACTCAGGGATATAATGCTCATATAAAACTGGTCTTGTGTGGTCCTCTGGTGGTTACGGTACCAAATGTGGTCCTAACCGCTAGACGATGGCTGTTGGTTTTCGCGAGGACCACGTTCCGACCAGTCCTTTCTTCCTTTCCACCCCCACGTTGTGTTTTTGATTCTGTGG
>JAUZSX010216284.1:0-15834 GCA_034780655.1 Idiosepius hallami
ACAAGTATCGAGCACTCTACCTTGCAGTACAGCAAATACAACGTTCACATACTTGCATATATATATATATATATATATATATTATTAATTAATTATTAAATGATAATTTTCTTATTGTTTTGCTTCAAATTCTTCTTTACTTGCTGATGCATTATGGTCCAACCAGTCAATAATTTCCTGACATTTATCAACAATGGCTTTCTTATCAGATTCACTAATCTTATCTTTCACTTTATCATCTTCAATTGTTGATTTCATATTAAATGCATAACTTTCCAGGGAATTCTTGGCACTGATGCATTCCCGTTGTTTCTCATCTTCTTGACGGTATTTCTCAGCGTCGTTAACCATTTTCTCAATATCTTCTTTGCTGAGACGACCTGGAGGACAAGGTTTTAAAAAAATGTTTAGTTTTAAATTGTCAAAAGAAAAAATCAAAAAGTCTTAAACAAAATAAAATAGTTATAGTTTATCGAGATGCGGTTTTGTAATTTAGGAATTAACTTTATTATTCGGACTACTAAGATGAGAACAAAACTTAAATATTGATAGATAAAGATAAGGAGTTTTGGTATTTTTGCACACATGAGTGTTTATATGCAGTTTGAACTATTACTAGATATGCCACCAATGGGTGTTAAAATTCAGTATTACCGGCATTTTGCTGCCAGGTGTCATACTTAAAAGGAGGGGAACACACGAAAATCCAAATACAAGGAATGCAAAAATAGTAGAAATAAGAGGAAGAAAAATTGCAGGGTAATTAAACTATTAAAAAGTACTAAACTAGTAAAATAGAAATTGGGACCGGTTTCTTCTTTCCGATGGCGATACTGGGGAATTTAGAAGAGAAGAGGACCTAAAATATTGGTGGGCAAAAGTAATTAAAAGTTGTAGAAAGATTAAAAAATATTATCTGAGAGAAAAAAAAATATTGGATGAATAGAAAAAAGAAAGGATTAGAAGCAAATAACATTAAGACATAAATAGATTTTTAAAAAAAAGAGAAGAAATTAAAAAAATGCTAACCTTTATCATTTGTAATTGTAATTTTGTTGAGTTTTCCTGTGCTTTTATCAACAGCAGAAACATTGAGAATACCGTTTGCATCAACATCAAAAGTGACCTCAATTTGTGGCACACCCCGTGGGGCTGGGGGCAAACCTGTCAATTCAAACTTTCCAAGTAAATTATTGTCTTTTGTCAGAGCACGTTCTCCTTCATAAACTTGGATTAAGACACCGGGTTGATTATCGGAATAAGTGGTGAATATTTGGGTCTGCTTTGTAGGAATGGTTGTGTTTCTTTTAATCAAAGCAGTCATGACCCCACCAGCAGTTTCAATCCCCATAGAGAGGGGAGCAACATCTAAAAGAAGTAAATCTTGAACCTCTTCATCTTTAACACCAGAGAGGATTGCCGCTTGAACAGCTAAATGTGGAAGAAAAAAAAGAAAAAAAAAGCTGTTAAAATACATTTTTACAATTAGTAATTAACTTTAAAAAGATAGTAAATCTAATTGTTAAAGTTTTGACAACAGATTTCATTGGAGATTTTCAGAGATTGCTAGTCATGTATAGATAAGAATATATTGCTGGATGGATATCTATCTACATCTACGCATCCACACCTATCTACATCTGATTTGATTTGGGATTTAAGGGCATATCAATCACTTTTGGGGTCATTTAATGCCATATAATTATCTAAGGAAGAAAATCCAAGAGACTTTAACTGATATTAAATCAGGCAACACAATGATAATCTGAAAAATCAATAGACTTACCAGCGCCATAGGCAACAGCTTCATCTGGATTGATGCTTTTATTTAATTCTTTTCCACGGAAAAAATCTGACAACAATTTCTGAATTTTGGGAATGCGAGTTGACCCTCCAACAAGGACAACATCGTGGATTTCGCCTTTATCCATTTTTGCATCTCTTAAGGCTTTCTCTACAGGCTCTAAAGTACCTTTGAAAAGGTCAGCATTCAATTCTTCAAACCTAGCACGGGTAATGTTGGTATAGAAATCAATTCCTTCAAACAAGGAATCAATCTCAATGCTGGCTTGGGTACTTGATGATAAGGTTCTCTTGGCTCGTTCACAGGCAGTCCTTAGTCGCCGGGAAGCACGTTTATTCTGGGTGAGATCTTTCTTATGTTTTCTAGAGAATTCTTTGACAAAGTGGTTAACCATTCGATTATCAAAATCTTCTCCTCCCAAGTGAGTATTTCCAGCAGTCGCCTTTACTTCAAAGATTCCATCTTCAATTGTCAGAATGGACACATCAAAAGTACCACCACCAAGATCAAAAATCAGAACATTTCTTTCTCCGCCAACCTATTTAAAAAAAAGAAAAAAGTTTTGACATAACTAAAGTTAGACAAAGAATTAAATTTTTATTCCCCTTGCACTTTTACAGTGTGATCAAAAAGTCCCTGTGCACCTAAAATATTTTCAGCATCATTTTGTACACACGTTTTTTTTTTTTATATATATATTTATTAAATATCAGGTGCACAATATGCACCTGATTTTTAATAGATATATATAAAAAAATTAAAATACGCGTGTACAAAATGATGCTGAAAATATTTTAGGTGCACAGGGACTTTTTGATCACCCTGTATAAATGAAAATAAGCAATTTAGATGGCAATGATAGGTCAACATAGATAGAATAGCCAACAAAGTTTAAACATACATCACAAGAATTTCCAAGGTATTTTCAGAAAAAAAATAAAAAAAATCTTACCTTTTTATCCAAGCCATATGCAATAGCAGCAGCTGTGGGTTCATTGATAATACGAAGGACATTTAAACCAGCAATGGTTCCAGCATCTTTAGTAGCTTGTCTCTGAGAGTCATTGAAATAGGCAGGGACTGTCACAACAGCATTTGCAACGGTCTAAATATTAAGAGAAAAGACAATTAAATAAAAATAATAACAAATAGAATGCCTAAATTCAGAATTTCAGTCCCATCTCTTTTAGCCATCCTTATAATAAATAATAGATTTTAAATAATTTACCTTTCCTAAATATGCCTCAGCTGTTTCCCTCATTTTTGTAAGAACCATAGATGAGATTTCTTCAGGGTAGAAGGTTTTTGTTTCACCTTTGAAAAGGACTTTTAGTTTTGGTTTAGTATTATCATTAATTACTTTGAAGGGCCAATATTGCATATCAGATTGACAAGTGGCATCATCAAATTTGCGACCAATTAATCTTTTGGCATCTGGAAAAAAAACAGATAAAATAAAAAAAATATTGATAGCATTAAATTACAAATCCAAAAGCTGATCTGATTTAAAACTAAAAAAAAATTCAAAGATTAAATCCATTTTTGATTTTCTAAAATTATTTCAGGTAATAATTTTTTTTATCTTGCAATATCTTCTATTAAAAAGCAGACAAAAAAAATTTAGTGAAAAATATTTTCAGGGTTTGATGTAAAAATTTGAATTTTGATTTTTTTTATCATTTATGTCTTAATAGATAGTTTATTGTTCAACTGTTTTTAATTTGGCAAAAATGCAAAACAAATGCTATGATATTATTTGCACAGAGTGTAATGTTTTGTTTTTAATGTATTTTTGATAATTTTTTAAAATATGTAAATTTTGTGTTTAATGGCATATCAACATAGTCAGCTTGTTTAATGCTGAGCTGAGAATTATATATAGTTTTTTTATAAGATCATTGTGTATATATATTTAAATGTAATACATAGCTGAAGGTAAAGCAGGAATTCATACCTTTCTCAAAGCTAAGTCCATTTGTGAATGGAGGACTTGGATTCGAACTTGCAAATTCACATCAAAATAGGTCTCTACTGCCCTCGCATTTTTAACAAAACAAAACTAGTTTTTCAATTATGTGAAAATATCAAAAATCCTAAAAGAAGCAGAGGCACCTAATCTAAACCTGAATGAATAAAATCTCCAACATTTTTGTTTAAAAGAAAAAAGTTCAAAATCTTACCAAAGATAGTATTTTCTGGATTCATGGCCACTTGGTTCTTAGCTGCATCACCAATAAGACGTTCTGTATCTGTGAAGGCGACATAACTTGGAGTTGTTCGGTTTCCTTGATCATTGGCAATTATTTCCACTTTTCCGTGTTGAAAGATTCCAACACAAGAATAAGTGGTGCCCAAATCAATACCAATAGCTTGAGACTTTGCTGCCATATCTTAAAACAAAAATAAAATAATCTTTTGGTAAATTTCAATAAAGAAAAAGATTTAAAAAAGTAAAGGATTTAATAGGCGAAAAGTTTGAAAAATAACAGAGTTATTGCCCTTTGCCGGCGTTAACCCCCTCCCTTTATCCGGTTGACACACACACACACACGCGCGCGCACGGAAATACCCGATAGGAGAGTGAGAACGAAAAACCTTATAAGTGGGGAAAAGAAAAAAGCCCAACCCTAATTTTTTTTTAACAATTACGAAATAACCCCCAGCCCTGAATTTGCAGTAAAAACTAAGAATTTAAACAAAAAGGGAAAAATTTTCAAAAAAAGAAAATGAAAAAGAATTTAAATGAAATTTTTAATTCATTTAAAGTTCAAGCAAGCATTAAGCGATAATCTCACGCACGAGCAATTTGTAGGATTAGGAAGATTAATAATCTATGAAAGGTTACAGAAGGTTAATTTTATGGCGATTTTAGATAAATTAAGACAAATTATTTTTGCTTCTGCTCTCTCTCTGGGAAATTGCAATATTAATAGAAGTCAATCTATTTTAAAAAAACCAAAAAAAAACGAGGCATCCGTTAAGATATGAATTTATATAAGTAAATGTGTGTGTACACAAATGAAATCATTCTACACTTAACTACTGTCTTATTCTAGTCTACTGATTTTACCCTTTATATGCGTAATAAATATTCAGACGTAAGGAGGCAAGCTTTTAACTGGTCAAAAATGAAAGATTTGACCTTTGCGGAGCCCAATTTTGGGTTTAATCCTTTGGATCATAAGAGGCCGATATATCGGCCCTGACAACATAATGAAACGCCATTATTATGACTAATATGTTCCTCTAATATAACAACTGAATGAATACTTGGTAATTTTGATAAGTCGGGTTTTAAAAGGTTAAATACTTGAAATCATTTTGACCACAGAAATTTGCATACGGTGCCTGTGCTGACTGCTGCTGCTAGTGCAGACTGTAGCTCCTTACCTATCTATAATAGATTTCCTCAAATTATCTTAATGGCAAGAAGTCCCCGACGCCCCGAGAAAGAAAGAAAATAGTCATCTTGAGATTTGACTTGACTTGGGACAGTACAGTACGAATTAATGTTTTTTAAAAGCATGCATTTTTTTAGTATAATCTATACCCCCCCCCTCGAATAGGCCATTATTAAAATTACAATAGGATAAGAGAAAGGAAATTAAAAGTTTTTACAAATGGCAGGCAGCAGCAGCTGTGGTGGTGGTGAAAGATTATTACATACAGGAAATTGATTAAGTGCTCTTTGCTCAATTGTAGATAAAGCTGGTCACTGTGTGTGAGTGTGCACTCACTGCACCAACACCGAGTCGAGTCACGGCCTTTGGTGACTATTAGTTTCTCGTCTATGCGTTTAGCAGATTTTGGTGCCTGATGAACGCACCCACAGGCGAGAAATCAAAAGTCACCGTGACTGGAGGTTGCTTAACAATATGACCCCTCAGAAACGTTAAGAAAAATACTCGTTTAAGTGTCAAAATTAAACGGAGACTTTTTTTTAATAAATATATGAAAACTGACATAAAATATATATCACTATATTTTTTGGAATTTAAGCTGATGTATTACATCAGCTTAAATTCCAAAACTTTTAAATCAATGGCCATGTATTTAATTTTAAAAAACTTATTAAATTTCAAAAAATTAAATTTTTTATTTAATAAAAATAAATAACTCGACAAAAGACATATCTCTTTAAATTTTTAATTTTATACAATTTTTTTTTGTAGCCACTCAGCAACCATTTTTCATGGAGTTTTAATTTAAGAAAGCGTAGGAGGTGGAGTGTGTAGTGAATAAAGAAATATTTTTCATAGAAAATAACCCGAATTTTTTCAAATAAATAAAAAATAAATTACTTTAATAGGATAAGTTGATTTTTAAAACAGTTTGAAAAATACAGAACTTTTTTTTTTTTTTAAATTTCTTTTTTACGTTTGGCTTCCGGTTTTTATTTCAAAAGAATTTTCTCTTAAAAAAAATTTTTTTATTAAAAAATAATTTTCTTTTTTTATTAAAATAATTTTTTAGACGATTTTTTTTTGCGCGGAGTGGGGTTAGGTCAATCCTCTCCTGCACTCACTTTTTTTTTTTTTTTTTTTAATTAGCACATAATGTATTATTATTGAGGAGGGGCATCTAATATTAGTCATTTTCTTTGGGCAACCTCATAAATAATACACACGAGACACATGTTCAATAATAAAAAATGTCCGGAAGAAGCTTACAAAAATTTGTCCCCTTCAAAATAATCGCCTCCCACATCTCGACACTTCATTATGCGTCTCTTCCAATCCTGGAAGACCTCCTCAAAGTCCTTCTTCGGTATTCCATACATGTAATTTTCCGATGCCTCTTTTAATTCCTCTAGTGACTGAATTTTGATTCCTCTGAGCCTGTCCTTCATGCGCGGGAACAGGAAGAAATCGCATGGGGCTAGGTCAGGACTGTAGCGTGGGTGTTTTACCATTTTCATTCCCCTGTCAGCCACCCATGTGGTCACCAGCGTTGACTTGTGGCATGGGGTGTTATTGTCGTGGTGGAACCACCACTGACCACTCTCCCACTGCTCCGGCCTCTCCTCCTCCATTCTCTCTAGGAACCTTTTCAGAAGACTGAGGAAATATTCTTTATTGAAAGTTTCACCCTGAGGAACCCATTCAATATAAATGAGGCCCTGGGAGTCAAAGAAAGGAATCACCATTGCCTTTTCGGACTTGGGGGAAGATGGGTGCTTCCACTGGGCACTCTGAACCCAACACTCGTCGCAAGTCACTACTTTATTAAGGAAACCTGAATCAGCCTCTATCATTTTAAGAATGTCAGTGCAACATTCCACACGTGACTGTTTCTGGTCGTCGGAGAGGATTATGGGTACAAACTTGCCACAGACTTTGTAGAAGTTCAGATCTTCGGTCAGAATCGTATCCACTGTGCCAGTACTAATACCAACAGCTTCAGATATCATCCTCAGTGATAACCGAGGGTCATGCTCAATTAATCTTTGAACTTCCTCAATGTTTTTCTTTTTGCGTGCACTGTTCGGTGCTCCAGATCTAGGTTCATCCTCAACCTGTTCAATTCCTGTAGAGAATTTGTTAAACCACCGATAGAAACTGGCTTGACTCATCAGTTCATCCCCATAGACCTCCTTTAACATTCTATAAGCCTCTTGTTTGGTTTTCTTAAGTTTAACACAAAATTTGATGGCATAACGTTGTTCCTGGTTCCTCTGCATCTTGCCAAGAGTTCATAGATCGGCAAACCTGATTAGTATGGTCCCAAAACGCTTAAACCTAGAAGGAGAGGAAGTTGTCAGTAAGTCATTTTGGTAGACTATTCACCATAAAGTAGTAGTACTTTAAAAAAACTGACATTTTCTTATTACTTATTCAACATACAGACAGTTATTTCCACATCTGTTTAAGCATATTTGGTTTAGATTCCATACCATTGCATTCATCTTTAGCTGCCTCGGGTAGATGGGACTCGTTAACCCGGGAGAGCAACTCATTGAACTCATCTAGGTGAAAGGGCAAAAAGCCCAGGTATATATAGAAAACGTAAAAATGGCTTTGTGCCTAACTTGGGTTGGTGCTAGACCAAATAAATATATTTGGTTTAGATTCAGGTTTTTTTCACAATCTAACAATTTTGTCAACTTTTTCTTGCTGTTTAGCAGGATCTTCTGGTTTAATTTTTTTAAATCCTTTGTTTTCGGTGTAACATCCTCGTTAATAAGGTCTTAAGCGTGAAAACTAGAGTCATTAAAGCAACGACCGACGGTTATTTTTTTTTTTTTTTTTTCTTTCTTAATGGAGTGTCCCTGTTGAATTAATTCAATATCGAAACCAAGTAAAATAATGCGCTCTCCGTGATATTCATACTAGATTTTTTTTTTTTTGCTATAATATAAATCAATATTGAACGAATATAGATCTCTGTCTTCCTTGTCTATAGAGACGGTCAGGGCGGGGGTCAAAATGAAAGGAATTATGTAATAATGAAAGTATTTTTTTTTTAAATTCTAAAAATTACAGATATCTTTAGTTGAAACCTTTGTACCCTGAGAGGCCGATATGTCGGCCCTGACAACATAAAGCTAAAAAAAAAAAACAAAAAAAAAAAAACGCAAATATTTTGGCTTTAATATTGTTCCTCTAATACAACGACTTAGTGACGACTAGGTAATTTTGATAAGTCGGGGTTCAAAGGGTTAAAGATTTAAAAAAAATGATTTTCCCCTTTAGATGACTTCATATGAGGAGAGTTTGAAATGGTGATGATGAAGCTACCGGCTTGAAATGCTATTTAAGTGCAAGTGTATCTAATATATCAGATATAAGTACATTTGTATTTTTTTTAAATATATTTTTAAGAGGAATATGAAGTTTCGTTTTCAGTTATGTAATTCTTAAGTAAACGAGGAAAAAGATTTTAATGAAGATTATTTTTAAAATAAAAAGGTATTAAAAGATATTAGTAAAGAAGTGGGCGTACGTAAAATGAGACATAGTTAAAATAAGAAAAAAAAAACTTAAGTATTAAAATAATATTTGAAATACGTAAAAAAAAAAATTTTAAATAGTGAGGAAATAAGAGGAAAAAAATCAAAAGAACAAAGAAATGTTAAAAAAAAAAAAAAAAGTTTAATAAAAATCAGAAGAGAATAAATACATATTGAAGCTAATAAAATAGCTCAAATAATAATTAAAGGTTAATTTTCTTTCTTCTAAAAAAACTAAAATAAATTAAAACACATGGGTTATTATTTGAAAGCGAAAAAAAAAATCGTCCATTTTGTCATAGACAATGACGAATAAAAAAAAAAAACCCGGATAAATTAGGAAAAATAATTAAATATACATTTTCTAAAAGAAATATATAGTATTGATATTATTACATACCTGTGTTTTGTTTATGTTCAAGCTGTCTGGTTTGTTTAAATTTAGTAATATAAAAAAAGGCGTTGAACCAAATAAAAAGATGCCGGATGGCCTATCCTTTCTCTTTGGTTGCTTTACCCTGAATGACGCCCAAAAATCATTAACTCGTTTATATATAGAATTCATCATAGAACCTTCTAGTACATGACATGACATGACGTGTCAAATTTCAAAAATACCCCTTTTAAACCCACCAAATCCCATTTTTTAATTATGAAAAATTTTTTAAAAATCATTTTAGAACCATACGGTCGATAAAAAAATTTGAAATATTAAATTTAAGTAGAAATAAATGCGGATATATTTTCTCTTCTTTGTTAGTAATAGTAGTAGTATTAGTAGTGATCGGATCTGGAACATTCTAGAATTTATTAATTTATTATTCATTTGTAGAAATTAAGTTTTATTATTATATATATAAATAAATAGAATAATTTATTTCTTTTAAAACGAGTTTTAAAGGTTCGAATACATTTTTATCAAATTTAAAATTGAATTACCAAAAAATACGGTTTTAAATGCTTGTTTTTTAAGGATTTAAAAAAAAAGTAGGAGTAGTCACCATTTTTTCTTATTGCTAAATAATTGAAAAAGAAACCGAAACTAACTTTGAAATTATACTATGAGAAAAATAAAGTTTTACATATTAAAAATTGATTTATTTATCTATTAAATTAATTACTAATTTGTTTAATTCTTGTTAAAGATATTTTTTCATTGTTATCAAATTTTAAAATGTTTCTTTCTTAGGGGAAAACATACCCCATTAAAATAGTTTTAATATAAAATTTTAATAAAAAATATTTAAAATGTAAGAATATTCAATCGTTTTTATTACAATCTAAAATTTAATTTTTATTTGAAAAAAGGTTAACCACAAAAACTTTATCAATTAATAATTTTTTAAGTGATAAACAATAAAAAAAATATTTTGTAAAATTAAAATATATGATTTTTTGTCATTAGATTAAAACGAATTAAAAGGATTAAATTAAAGTATTTTTCGTCTTTATTTTGAAAATAAAAAACATTATTAAAAATAAATTTATTTCTCCTTTATTAGAAAAATTAATTTTCTATCAAATTCCAAAATTGTATTTATAAATCTTTAAAAAGGAAAGAAAATTAAAATTGATTTTTTTAAAAGAAAAAAAAGATATAGTTTAATTTTCTTTAAAAATCAGGAAAAAAAACTCAGCTTAAAAAATAAAACCCGGAATTTTAAATGTAATTCTGGGTTTTAATCTTTTAAAAGCATTCAGAAACAAAAAGTTTATTTTTCAAAAGAAAAAAAAATATTTTATTGAACTAAATTTAATTTGTTTAAAATTTATTTTATTCAAAATATTTACAGATTTTAAAAACTTTGAGTTATATTTTTATTTTATTTTTTTCTAACAACTATCATCATTTTTTGCAAAAATAAAATAAAAACCTTTTCAAAATCTAACGATAAACAGTGAAACAAACACAGAGACACACAGGTGGGTTTTAAAATATTTTTGCTTAAATCTTGTTGAATTCGATTAAAAGTATATATATTTTTTGTTTTTAAAGAAAAAACAAATTATTTTAACGAATTTGAAAAGAAATTAACTGAAAAATAATTAATAGTTTATTTCTTTATCAGAAATGAAAAAGTAAGAAAGATAATGTGGAGATAATCAAGGATCTAGCAAGAAGCACGTGTTACTGTTCGTGTTGTGTTCTTTGTTCCTTTTCCTTTTTTTTTACTCTCTCTCTCCTTTTTTTCTTTTCCAAATAAATGACGAAGAAAAAAATTAATAAAGAATTGATTAATAAAAATATTTATTAGACATTAAAGTTAAGCAAAAAAAAAAAGAAAAAAAAAAGAAAGAAAGAAATATGAATTGTGTTTAATTTTATCATTTTTGTTAATTGAATGATTTTTAAACGCCAAACGGGAAAATAATCGACCTTAAAGAACCGATATATCGGCCCTGGCAACTTAAGGCAAAAGAAAACACACAGTACACACACCCAAACGACATTTCAACCTCCACGTTTGGACTTTTACTTGGTAATATTACCAAGTAGTCACTCAGAGCCGTTCTATAAAAAAAAAACATATTCGGGTCGAAAATATCAGTGTGTCTTTTTTGCCTTTCGTTACCAAGGCCGATATATCGGCCCCTTAGGGTCAAACGGATTGATTGAAATATTACAAATGTTTGAATTTTTGTTTTATTAGTTTAGTTTAAAAGCAACTTATTTTTTGAAGATGAAAATATTAATTCTTTTTTTTGGAGATGAAAAATATCCATAAGAAAAAAAAGTTTACAGATTGATTTTGCCAAAATAAATAAAAAAGAAACTATTTAAAACTTTGAAAAATAAAATCTAAAATTTAATTCTTTTTTTTTTCTACGAAAAACTGATGGAAAAAAACTAAATGACTCTAGAACGACCCAACCCAAAAAGTTGTTTTTTTAAATGTTTTATTTTCCGTTTCGTAGACAAAAGGGAAAAAAACACGAACAAAAACTCGTTCATTCATTAATTTCATTCCCCCCCGCCACGAAAATAAATAAATATAAATTTCTTTCTTTCTTCGTCTTTTTGTTTGTTTGTTCTTTTCTTCTTTCTTTCTCTTTGTGTTTTTTTCTTTCTTTCTCTATCTATCTATCTATCTTTCTTTCTTTCTTTCTTTCTTTCTGTGTCTGCCTTTCTTTCTTTTCTTTAATCTTTCTGTCTTCTTTCTTTCAATATCCTATTTTTCTTTTCTTTTTCTTCTTTTCTCTTTAGATGACGAAATCGAATATTTTTATTGCAACAAAAATATCAATTTTATCTAAAAAAATTAATTTTAAAAAATCGGGTGCACACACAAGCACCTGGTGCTGGTGGTGCAGGTGCACTCACTGTCACTACTGGTGGTGGTGGTGTGGTGTCGGTGTCGGTGTGTGGTGACTGTGGTGACTGGTGTGGGTGCACTCACTGGTGTGTGGTGGTGTGTTGTGTCAAGACCCACTGTCGTAGGTCTCGTGTGTTGAAAAAAAATTACTAAACAAAGAAAAAAACGCGTTTATGGTGAAAAAAAAATCATTTTGCCTATTTTTTTTCTTTTCTTTTTCTTCCATCTGAAGTAGACCAGAGAGTCAGTCATACAGTTTTAAAGACCTTGTGGCTTCGGCCTGGCCGGCCGGGTCCCTCTCAGCCAGCAGCTTGTGTTCGGGGGAGTAGTATTGATTGACATTCATTATTTTTTGCCACACCATTGGACACCGAATTAAAAAAAATATATATCTACTTGATATTCGGGAGACAGCCATTCATTTGTTCATTTTTTTTCTACTCAAAAGTGATAGTAGTTACGTAAGATCAATGTGTGAATGAATGACTTTAGTGTGTTCAGAGAGTGAGTAGTGAGTGAGTGGCCAGTAGTGGAGTGGACCCTGGAACCCACCCAGTGAGGTCACAGAATTGGATACACAACAGTAACACAACCCACACACTGAGCCTACTCGAAGCGAAAACGCAACCAAACTGCGGAAAATCCTCGCAAAATTAGAGGGGAAAAATCATAAATTTATTATTGACTAATTCCTCAAGAGAGCAATAATTTAACTTTAACTCTTGGATCCTGATTCGGCAAAATTAACAAATAGTTATTCAAAGCCACTATAAAAAAATCCCTACGGAGGGCCGAAATATCCGCTGTCTGTCTCTGTGTCGTCTTTTACTCTAAGTCGCATGGGCCGATATATCGGCTCATGAAGATCCAAAGGATTAGCATGTATGTCGGTGTTGGTTACTAATGTTTGTTACTAATTTTCTGGCCATTTTGTTTAGTTTTTTTTTTGTTAAATTTCTTCATGTGCTCACACGGAAAATCACATAAAAACCGTTTAGATTTAAAAAGGCATTACTGTTTTAACTTTTTATTGTTTTCGTATAGGTATATTTTTAAAAATAAAAGTTTATAAAATTTTATAAATCAAAACGTTTGATATATAAATTTACTTAATCTATATATAGATTTACTTAAAAAAATACGCCTCATCTTAAAAAAATAACACTTGGAAATACTTAAAGAAGATTTTAAACCAAACTAAAGTCAAACTTAAAACAATGGCGAATTAGTACCTTAACGAAAGAGAAAAAAAACTTTAATTACAGCCAGCCATCATGTGCGTATTATATTTATTTCGTAAAAATTACAAAATATGGCACAAGGCCGTTTTGTGCGTATTAAACTATTTTTAATTGACGTGGACGCGGAAACTGGTTTTTTAGCACTTAGCAGACGGTCCGCAAATAGACCACACTCCTCCACACACCTAGAAAAGCATGCATGCATGCATGACGACTAAGGCAAATATATTTAAAACATATTTTATTATATATATTTCAATTTTTTTTTAAGAATTTAAATTGATCATTTTGAAACAGAGATGTGAGTGTTTGTTGTTTGTAATTTTTAGTTTTATTCTTCGTACGCAGAGAGAAAAGCCAGCAGCAGCAGCCGTCAGCGTCCATTTTACGCTGTTGCCATGATGTGTACTTTCAGAGGTACGTAAGTAGTAATATTCATGTAAGATTAATTTTATATTAAATTAAAGATAAGAAATTAAAATTCATTTCATTTTCTTCAGTTTATTCGGCTTTTTCAGACTGTTTCTTTCTTTAATAATGTCTTTTTCCTTTTTTCATTTTTATTCTCTAATAAAACGAAAGGTCCCCAATGGCGACCATCCCATCTCCACCGAACCATGAAAATATGGCGCGTTTATGATGAGTCTTTTCCAGTTGACTAGGGAGACCATCTCTACCCACCGGACCGAGAACAACGGGGATATTTTTTACCCCATTTTCAAACCAATGTAAATTATTTTGAAAAATACACATTTTAGACTTTTATAATTCGTTTAGGATACACGGGATTCAACAAAATATTACGACGTGACGTACGTATGTACTAAATGTTCTGTTGTGTGAATGAATGATGGGCGGAGAAATAGCAAGCAAGATATTATCATCAGGATTTCGATTTAGAATTATTGGGTGCGGTTAATTGAAAAAAAAAAAAAGGTGGGGCGGTGGGTATGATAAAACTTTGAAAACTACTCCCTCTCCTCCTCTCTCTCTCTCTCTCTCTCTATCTATCTATCTATCTATCTCTGTTAAACCATTGGCAGTACTAAATGCAGTTGGCGTAGCAGTTAACGTCACCTGGGGTGGTCAGTAAAAATCACCCCACTGACTCGCACATAATCTTATGCTGGGACAGTTATTATCTAGATAGGAAAACCTCATTAACCCTTTAAACCCTAAAGAACCGATATAACGGCCCTGGGAACTTAAGACAAAAGAAGACAAACACACAACGATATTTCAACCTCTAGCTTTGGACCCTGACTTAGTAATATTCCCAAGTAGTCACTCAGAGCCAATCATTTAAAAAAACATATTAGGGTCGAAATGCCAGTGTGTCTATTTTTGCCTTTGGTTACTAAGGCCGACATATCGGCCCCTTAGGGTTGAAAGGGTTAATAATCTAGTAAGGCAACAACACCCTCACCATACGCTTGATATACTTTATTTAATTATTGAAGGTGTGGGATGACCCAGAAGAGCTATTGGTTACTACATGTCAAACTAAGAAAAACCTAAACAAAACCTTATAAAAACTAGATTTTTCTTGAGACTAAAGCCCTCTCATTAAGTAGTCATGTTCCTACTTTCACCACCTTCGACTCCACAACACTTACCAAAGACAGTGGCTCAAGAGAACTCAACATTAAAAAAAAACAACCTAGTAACCTTCAGGTTGTCTCAGTACAAAGGAAACCGAGAAAAATAGTAAAGGACATTCTGGAGGACAATACGGTCAAGTCGCATTGGAGAGATCGGTTTGTGCTAGAGCCTGTTCAATACTAAGATGGGTTACCACTTCAGAATATCAGGTACTGTACAAGGCTGGTAGAAAGTACGGTCAATTCGCATTGGAGACACCGGTTTGTGCTAAAGCCTGTTCAGTACTAAGATAGGTTACAACTTAGGAATATCAGGTACTGTACAAGGTTGATAGAAAGTACGGTCAAGTCGCATTGGAGACACCGGTTTGTGCTAAAGCCTGTTCAATACTAAGATGGGTGACCATTTAGGAATATCAGGTACTGTACAAGGTTGATAGAAAGTACGGTCAAGTCGCATTGGAAACACCGGTTTTTGCTAGAGCCTGTTCAGTACTAAGATGGGTGACCATTTAGGAATATAAAGTACCGTATTGATCTTCCAGGTTGGGACTTAGAATAGGGCTAAAACCCAATACTGTAAAAGAGAGAAAGTTACAGAAAACCGCAATGACAGTAGATGTCGTTGTGGCCCTATGTTCTCCAATGGAAGCAAGTGTCTTAAACATAAACAATACACTCTGGGGAGACTCTCTGTTAAAGATGTATAATCAAATATTTAGCGGGCAGCGACGGTGGAGCATTGGTAGAAGCTCGGGCTTTGGAATCGTTTTACGCGAGTTCAAATCCCAGTCAAAACCATTACTTTCACTTTAGCAGCCTCGGGCAGATAGGGCTCGTTAGCTTGAGAGAGCTGCTCATCTAGGTGAAGAGTAACACCGAATATAAAAAGCCCAGGTAAGAGCACGTAAAAAACGGCCTTGTG
>JAUZSX010216503.1:0-15826 GCA_034780655.1 Idiosepius hallami
ATACAAAAAATTATTTTTTGTACTTTTTTAACAGTGGTGTAGAGTCTACACCACTGTTAAAAAAGTACAGTGTAGTACATATTTTCTTTGAATACTTATGTCTAAAGTAAGCTTAAAACCAGTTTTTATTGCGTTAATGCAAAACTATATGTTATTTTCAGCAAAAATTTATGTATAGATTTCATAAGCGTTTATAAGGGGTCCTTAGGATAAAACCTGAAATATAAAGGGGTCTGCAAGTCAAAAAGTTTGAAAACCCCTGCTTTTATGCATTCGACCGATCATGTCACAAAACAACAGCTTGATTTGGTACCTGATATTCCTAAGTCATTTGTTGGTTCATTTGCTGTTGTTGCACATGCACTACGAAAGAAATAACTTTCTACAAAAAAACAAAGAAAACAGTTCTATTTCCAATTTAAGTTAAAAAAAAAAAAAAATTTGAAAAAGAAATTTTGTACTTTTTATTCAATCTTAATTTCAAATATTTTTTCATGTTTAAAAAAACAAAAAAATTAATACTTTGAAAACTTAAGAATTAACTCAAATTTTCTTTGAAAATTTTAGATATTTTTTTAAAAACCGATTATTAAAAAAAATTATTCAAATATTTTTTAGAAAATATATTTAACAAATATTGAGCTTGAGTTTAAAATATTTTATATTTCAAATATTGACCTTGAGTTTAAAATTTAAAATAATTAAAAAATTGCCGTATATAAATTTATGCCTTACAAAAAAACACCAAAAAGGAAATTATGTTCCAGCACCAGCACTGCAAGAAAAAGGGCAGTAAAGACTGACCATTTAACTAGTCTATCCAATTTGGGGCCTTAAAATACTCATCGACTCTACGTTGCTTAACTTCGCCGAACTTCGGTGATCTTTGTGTCCAACGCGACTTGACCGTACTTACTGCTGCTGCTGGCTGCTGTTCCAGCGCTGTTCCTGTTCCCCCTCTCAGACATAAATTCACTTTTAAAATAAATTCTATATAATTAGTATTTTTAAAATTTATTCGCGCTACACATTATTACTTATGAAAGATTACGGTTTTTAAAAACATAACACACAAAACTCCACACACACATATCGCCCCTAACAGTTAGCCCTCTTAACAACTTAGAGCGCAACAAAATGTATAAAATCATAAACTTACAAACAAGAGAAGCAAGTCATAACGAATGGTAGAGGGTTTATGTCGCCATAGACAACAACGAGTATTCGAGGCTCTTTAACTAAACATTATGTAATTTAAAAAATAAATAAAAATGTTAAAACTTTAAATTTTAAAGAGTTCCTAACATTATGAGAAAGATAATGTTTAAAGATGAACTTTTTTTTTTTTTTTACTTATCAACCTCAAGTGATATGGGTTAAGGTCCAAGAAATTAACGTCTGAAAAATAATAAATGATGGAAGCTTCCTTTTTCAATTATAAAAAAGATATTTCCTAATTTCATTTATACAAAATAACGAAAGACTTACGTTTAAACTGCCTTAATATAAAATTGGGGAAATTTCAATAAGTATTGTTTGTTATTCGTGCTATCAAATTTTAATGAGATCTCTTACCAGTTTTCGATGGAGAAAGTTGCCAAAAACTGGAAATTCATTAAAGGGAAAGAACTCGTTATAATTTGAAGAGTATTTTTTTACGAAGACGCTGGAGTAACCTCCCTTTAAAGAGAATTCTTTGAAGGCATAATTTCTGTTCTTCTTTTTCCTTAAATTAATTGTCTGGTAACCAAATGAGTTCCAACTAAACAAAAAGAAGTGCGCCTGCGCCATTGAATTCCTTCATGTAGAACAAATTAAACCGATCAAGATTCATTGGCACCTATTGAAAACGAAGGTGAACCGGCGGCGAACCGCCGTCCATCGTTGGCAAAAGTACATTTATTGAGATTGCAGAAAGCACAAAAAAGTAGTTTGTTTTAATACCGATATTTTTATCTTATTTACGCTCTTTATTTCGTAGCTTTCTCCAACTTTTATCATTGAATTTTATTTTATCATTAAATTTTATCTTTAAAAAATAATGGGTTCAAATTTTTTTTTTTTTGCGTGGAGGAATTCAATGAAGCATCTCTGCTTCCAACACATGACCATACCATGCATTGCTTTCTTAGAGTATTTCACAGTCTCTATCTGTAACAGAAAGATGAAACTTTCAAGTCATGAATGCATAAGCTTAGTCACCATAACAATGCAATTTGAAATCCCCTCAGTTTTATTCGTTGCTTCATTAGAGTCTTTCACATCTGTAACAGAGAGATCAAACTTTCAGGTCATGAATGCATAAGTTTAGTCGTCATAAAATGCACTTTGCAATACCCTCTAATCAATTCGGGTGGATTTTTTTTTTATTAAATACCAAGCATTACTTTTGGAATGCCTTTTGTAAAAACTTATTTTTCACCAATTGATCTATTTTAATTTTTTTTTCTTTTACAGGCTTATTATCAGATTGGTATGGAAGTTTTAATGCCACATTTTATATGGGAGGTGCAACTCTTATAGGAGGGGGACTTTTATGCATTCCTCTACGAACAATATCGAATTGGGAAAAAGCTAGAGAATTAAAGATGAAAGAAAAAGAAATGCAAGACAACGCTGAAATGCATCCAATGATTTAAAAGGAATAACAGAAAAAGACTAACCATGCATTTATTATGCATGTTGCAACATTGAAACACAATTTCAAATGTTTTTGTTTTTTAATTGGAAGACAAAATCATTTTGTCAGATATCATGTCATATTCATTCATGTTTAACTTTCTTTATACATTCACATAATCATCTATAAAAAATAAAAAAAACTAAAGGACACTTTTAACAAGTTTTTTTCATGAAAAATAAAATAAAAATCGGTATTTTAGTCACTCATCATTGACAGTGAATTAAGCATAAATAACTTATTTTTATTATCTTTTTAGTTTGTGGCTCAGTGAATAGAGATATTGAGTTACCATAGTTCCAGGTGTGTGTTGCCTAATGATCTTAATTTCAATCCTCCCCAAGCAAGCTAAAGGACGAGTTAGCCAAAAGTGGCATACAATTATTATGGAAGGCTGTAATTGCTGGGGAAATGATTACAAGACTCTGCATTCCTATCCAATGAATCATCTGAAGGCCAAAGGATGAGTTGGCTGAAACGTGGTGAAATAAAAACTATAAAGATGAGGACTAAAGTCGATAAAGAATCACTAAACAACTTATTTTTACTTAAAATCATGTTTTACTTAAATCAGAAAAAAGTTTTTTTTTTTTAATTGCATGTTCATTTATAACTGTTTTTAATCAATTTTGCTTTTTAAAACACGATTTTAAGTAAAAAATAATTTGTTTTGTAAAATAGATCCCAAATCAATGATTCACTTTGAATATGAGTGACTAAAATCAAATCTTAGCCAAAAATACTGAGAGTTGTACAGAGTCATTCAATGACTGGAAAATCGAAAAGTTTTTTTAATAAAATTTAACACCATACAAATCTTTAGTCATTTAATTCTTTCGACCTTGACTTAGCAAAATGACCAATTAATAAATCAGAGCCATTCCATTAGAGGATCATATTAAACCTTTAGTCCTTAGCAAAATTATCAACTAGTCAATTAGAGCTGTTCTATTAGAGGATCACATTAAGTAAAAAATATTGGTGTGCCTTCTTTTGCCTTAGGTTGCTAGGGCCAATATATCGACCCTTTAGGTTTTAAAGGTTAATACCAAATGTAATTATTTTTTTTTAATATAATTCTTTTCTTAGCAGGTGATTTAAGGATCTTAAAAAATCAAGAGATTAGAAGATAAAATCCAAGATATGTAAATTATTTAGACGACCAGCATGACTGGCTGTGCAAATTATTTAGACGAGAAGCTTGGCTGGCTGTGCAAATTCTAGCCTATAATGAAAAGAAGAACTCATGGTTTTCTATATGCATTTAAGATGTGTGCTTAACACAAGTCAGTTAAGATGCATAAATCAAAATTGAAGATATCAACATTTCACTTTTATTTCATGAAGGCTTTCTCAAGAATAAAGTTGAAGTAAAATTGAATTTTCAAGAATCAAATTTTTAGCTGTATTTATTTTAGGGGGTAAATCTTATATTCAAGGTCATAAGAGGTAAAATATTTTTCATTTCAGATTATAAAAGTATAGTATCTAACTTGATATTGGTTCCATTTAAACCTTTGAACCCTGACTTAGCAAAACTGACAATTAGTTGAAAAATAGTCATTCTATTGGAGGAGCATATTTTGGCCAAAATTGGTGTCTTTTGCCTTAGGTTGTCAGGGCCGATATATTGGCCCTTTAGGATCCAAACAATTATTTTGTATTTTTGGGGAATCCTTTGAGATAAGGTTTCATAATGTATGAATCAATTTTTTGTGGACTGCTGTCCTCATAGTTGCTGTTTCACCCAAACTGACCTTAACATTCCTCTCCAGTGCCATGCTTGGTTAATCACTTGAAGGCCAGGGGATCAGTTGGCCAAAATGAGATATGTCTATAATAGACTGCAAGAAATACTCAAAACATTTTCAAATAGAGGATTCATAGGGTACAAGCTGTAATTTCTTATTCCTATTTAATTAAATATTAGTAGCAACATTGTTCAGATGAGAAAGCTAAATTTTACACCTATGGCACTTATAAATAGGGCTGTGATGAGAATATTCTTTTTAAAATATGCTTTAAATTCTCTTGATATGCTGGTTTTTCAAGCATATGGTTGAAGGCCCTCCTTCACCCCTACCAATTTGACTACTTGAATACCCAGCATCCCCCCCCTGAAAGTTCATACCCCCACACACCAGGGGGCAGTAGCACCCACTGATCTAGATACTAGTCTTTCCAATTTTCTTAAAAAAAAAAAAATAGTTCTGAAATATACTAGAATACCCAGCACCTATTTTGTTATTATATGAAGCTAGAGTCTTTAGATTAGTGTCAATTCAAATTTTCAGTTAGAAGGCATTTTAGTCTATTAATAAATAACATTTAGATGAAATTCCAATCAACATACTAAATTTAAAATACTCTAATGTGTAGTTTAAAAATCTATAAACTTTTTCTTATTTATGGGTAGCATCTTTAAAGTAACCTTGAATACAATGTCTAGGCTAATTTTGACAAGCTACTGGGATTTGACAGTGTTTTATCCTGAGCCTCTTGACTTAATATAACACTTGAGCTTTTTTTTTTACTTCAAGGATTAGCTTTTTTCATATATTAGGGAGTCACAAAAGTTCTTTCAGATTGTATTTCCTAAGTAATAACAAAAATTTAAAGAAATCTTAGAATATTTCCTTTAACTTTTAGAACAACCAAATATTTTTTATGTGAATTTCAAGAAAAAACACTGAAATGATTTGAAAACCAAAAAAAACAAAAACAAAATTAATCAACCAACAATGTTCTTTTATTTATTGGTCCAGCTTTATTTTTTTAGAGATAAAATTATTTTTTGGGTGCTGCAGCAGCGGCTGTTGTAGTTTTGGAAGATTTAGTATTTTTGAATTTGATCTGAGATGCAATTCTGTCTAAATCTCTGCGACCTTGTGAAGTTAGACGACGACCACTGTAAAAAAAATTTAAATATTGGTCAATTTTAATTTTTCAAAAATTTTAGAACTGTCTTTTATTAATTTTTATGCTTCAATAAAATGAATCCCCAAATTTTAACTTGAAATGCCTCAGAATTAATTGTCTACATGTATTTATATCAGACAGGGATAACAAGATTCATCAAAGGCATTTAACAGAACAAGAAGCTTAAACAACCACTAACTTAAAACAGTTATTTATCAGTATGAAATCTATTACATTTTTTTTTTTTTGGTCAAAATGAAAATGTAGGTATTTTCATTGAAAAGACGAATTGCTCCCCCCCCCCCGGAATATTCTCAGAATTCACAAGTTATCAGAAGCTGGTATGACTAAAAAAATTCAAAATAAAGAATTTACATGGTTAAAATGAAGAAATGAGGAAATTAAAGTTTCATTAATATAAGAGACAAGAAACATTAATTTTGTATAGATTTGTACAGCAGAACAAATGAACTTTTGATTAATGGCTTATCAACCATGACAGTTCATACAAAAAACTATATTTGGAAAATATCTTTTACATGGACAGTTTATTAGAACAGTGGTTACAGTATTTAATCTAAGAAAAATAAGGAAAGTAAATGTAATGAAAAGGAAAAAAAAAATTACTAATGATTATTGTAGAAGCTATTTTTTTGGGAAAAAAAAAAACAAGAAGTTTAGGTTAAATGCTATAGTATATTCATTAAACTTGTCTACAACACTATAACACACAAGAAAAGCATATGTATTTTTTTTTAAATTTTAATATATATTATTACATTTATTGGATATGCTTTAATTTTATTGGTTAGGTGAAAACAAAAATGACTTAGTATTGGCCAACTTTATTTGACAAGTGTTTTCGCTTTAATGCAAAACAAATGATTTTTTTTTATGTTTAACTTCATAACAAATCTCTTTAGCCTCAGAGTGAGTTGTCCACATTTGACAATTCAGACAGGGATAACAAATACTCATCATAGGAAAAAAAAATTACCAGTTTAACATAAGTTTGATTAAATTTGGCATAAACCATGTAAAAAAAAACTGTACAGAAAGTTAAAAAAATCCAAACTTAAAATCAATGATAAAAATGTACATTACCCATTTTTTTGTTTATAACTTTTCCTAATTTCAAACCAAAAGATTCTGAGTTGAAAGTAATGGTTTTAATGGCTTATCTCCAGTAGATATATTAAAAAATATCCTCTATATACAGTACTTGTGGTCGCTGGACACAAGGATAGCATGTTTAATTATGATTGAATTTTAAGTAGAATAATATTTTTTTTTTTTAATTCGCAATCTGATATGACAAATTTATAAGATTTCAAAGAGGTTCTTAAAATCATTAAAAATACTTTTCCACAAAACCCAATTGCTTAGTCTTAATTCCTCCTAATCAAATGATTCAAGTATTAATGAGAGACGAGGTGTGCGTGAGACAGAATTCTAATGGTTGAATAGAAATGTTTAACTTAATAAATTAAATCCCTTTGTTTTATGGCTTATTTTCAAGTCCTTCAAAACCCCCTGGATCTTTTCTAGAAGACCACCGCCACTAATGTAAAAATCGGAATTCTTAAAAAAATACCCCCGCCAGGGGGAAGTAACTCCCATAACACTCAATAACTTTGAGTCACCCCAAAAATGAACTTACTGTCGCTCTCGTCTCAGGTGCATGAGAAAAAGTCCGCAGTTCAGTTCTTCTAAAATCGTGGAATATTACATCAGGAGAGGATCTGTAGGAATGGTCACCCCATGATATTATCCGTTCAGTCTGACAGATAGAGGTGCAATGTACGCGGCTGTCAGCAGGAAATCAGCATTAGAAAGGGGACTTAATTGGGTGGGTTAGGGTTGTCTTCTAGAAAAGACCTCCCCCTCCTTCCAAAGATCTAGTCAATAGATGCCCTATTACTTTCTTTTAGTTTTTATCAAGTCTTGTATCTATTATGGTTTGAATGATTTTAAAAGAATTGTATAAAAAAAATAAACATTTTCTGCCTTAATTTAGAGCCAAGATAAAATAAAGACCATTTAATTAAATGCAAAAGCATTAAACCAAATATATTCATGAGTTATTACCAAAAGAAATGTAAATGCCTCCAATTAACAATTTAGGCACATTTAAACCACAATTTTGGTATGTCGTAATTACAATTCAAACCCTTATTAATATAAGGTGAAGTAATAGACAAGTAATACTTTAGCTTTGCATTAAGTGATCTAGTCTAATAGAAAAAAACAAATCCTAACAGCATTAGATACATTTTTCAAAGCCTCAGAGTTAGTTGTCCACATTGACAATTCAGACAGGGATAACAAATACTCATCATGGGACATTTGTACAGAAATATGTAAAACGATTTCTATTAAGTAATATTTATTTACTTACCCAGTTGGATCTTTTTCAACTAACTTAAGGTTTTCCAAAGCTTGCAACACTCTACGAGCAATGGATGCTGAACTCTGACAGAAGTGACTTGGAACTGTACCATTCCTCTTACGGCCTATGAAAAAATAAAGTTGTAAGAAATTAGGTTAATTTTCTAAAAATAATTCTTTGAATTGCATACCATAAATAAAAGATATTTATAAATAAAAAGAATATTAAAATGAGGTTAATAATCAATACTACATACCACCATAGATTTTTGTAAAAGCTCCAACTCCAACTGGAGAATTTATATAGAGATGTCTGCAAACTGAAGCTGTAAGTAGAAAAATCAAAGGTTTTACAGAAAAAGAAAAATTCAAGAGAATGTATCTTAATTTTACTAAACCAATTTAACAAAATGCTCAATTGTTGGTTTAGTTAATCTTTATAGGTCATTTAATGCCAAGAACAATTTAATTTTTTGAATAGCACACATTTCGCACTATTTAACCATTAGCTGAAGGGAATGAAGGGATTTATACCTTTCCCAAAGGTATTAATCCAATTATGAACACAAATGGAATGACTAGGATTTGAACACATGTATTACAATTCTGAAGTCAGAGTGTCTACTGTCTATCAACTAAAAAAGGAAGCAGCAAAATGAAAGAGTGTTTTAATAAAAGCAAATCCAATAATAATGCATTCTCCATTCTTGTCAATTGGATGATACAACTCCATTCTTGTCAATTGGATGATACGACTCCATTCTTGTCAATTGGATGATACAACTCCATTCTTGTCAATTGGATGATACAACTCCATTCTTGTCAATTGGATGATACAACTTTTGAAGAGTAAGTTTCAAACTGTTTTTTGGCAGAGCTCTTCCTTATTTTAGGATTGTAATTATTGATTGACCAAGGAGATCTCTTATCAACAGATGGCAAGATCTCTAAAACTATGGAATTCTAAACTAAATTTCTTTTTCACTAAAGGAAGAAATTCAATGTTTGAATTACCCTCCTCCTTCTTGGGTCATTTAAAATACACAATATGAGTGTGTTTGTAAATTGGGAGGAAGAAAGGTACAATTAGCATTAAAAATAAAATGTTTACTCTGAAAGTTTCAGAAGTCAAAGGAACTCATTTGGAGTTTAAGACTAGCACATCTAGTCAATCAACACCTCGGTATTAGCATGACCAGTAATCATCATTAACTGTCAGAATAACACAAAAAGAATAGAAATAGCTTTTTTAATAAAATTCTTTCGATTCAGAGTTTTCTTTTTTTTTAAAGGTTTGTAGGAACACAAAAATATACCTTAAATATATCTTAATGTTAATGAAGACAAACATTTTATAAACATTTTTTTATAGATTACAAAACTATATTTTTTATAAGAAATTAAATTCATTTTTGAGAATCTACAAAAATATTCTTAATTATTAGTCAAAAATGGGAGTCTGGTTGCCAATTATCGAATTATATAATGAAATTTTTGCTTATATTTAATAAAAAGATCGACACTTACCAGCTCTGATAAAAAACCAATCTTCTTCATATGGAGCAAGTTCATTAAATCTTCCCAATTTAACAATATCAATCCAATCAGGAATCTTCATTTTTCCTGATCTGATAAAAAAAAACGTTGATAAAGTACAAAGAACCGTGTATGTATGTATATTTTATTAAATTCTAGTCAAAACACTGGTTTTAAAATTTGTTTAATAACTTTTTAAAAAATTTCACTCGCAAATGTTAAAAATATTTTCCAAGTTTCTTTCCAATTATTTTTGCTAATTCTAAACAATTGAAAATAAATTCATTAAACATAGAATTTCCGATAACATTTTCGATCATGTTAGCTTCATAAGCAAATTATTTTTCTTCTTCAACATTGATCTCTCTTTTTTTTTCTAAATTCTAGAAATTTACATTTTTTAAAGAAATGATGATGTTTGAAAAAAGATTTGGTACTAGTGAAGATTAAAGATTCGCGTTGAAAATGTGTTTTGAAATAATAGACGCTCCCCAAAGACTAAACACTACATGCATGTTCTTTCGTTTATTGACAATTTTCACGATAATTTCTTACTTTTACAAACATTATTTTTTTACTGAATTTGGTTTATTAAAACGTTTTTCTATTTGCAGATTTTTTGAAAATTTGTTAATTTAAAAAAATGTCTCCAATAACCAAAGTAAAAAAAAAAAAATGTTAGTAAATGTGAGAAAAAGGGTAATAAACCAATGTAAATGAATAAACATTTATTTTAAAAGTGAGTATTTATTTTTAAAAATAAACATATATTGTAAATGTGAGAAATAATTTTAAAAAATAAATATTTATTGTAAAAGTGAGAAATAATTTTTAAAAATAAATATTTATTGTAAAAGTCAGAAATTGTTTTTAAAAATAAATATTTATTGTAAAAGTGAGAAATACTTTTTAAAAATAAATATTTATTGTAAATGTGAGGTATTCTCACGCAAAACGCAAACACCACACGTGACACGTCGTTAAAAAATGTTTGTTGTAAATTAAAAAATGTATGCAAAAAAAAGTTTTAATTAACAAAATAAAAAAAAATATATGTTTTTAAAAGTTTGAAATTATCGCGAAAATATGGTGAAAATTATCAATAATGAAAGAATACGCATCATGTGTAGTGTTAGACTTTGGGGAGCATGTAACAATTCAAAACACATTTTAAACACGAATCTCTAATCTCCACTAGTACCATGGAGGAGGATTATTCGTGATAAGATTTGAATTTTAAAGTTACTGGTAATATATATACTTGGTGAGCAGCAGCAGCACCAACCAAGTTTGACACTAGGCCATTTTAAGGTGGATGCGAAAAAAAAAATGAAAATGTCATTCGTACGTAGTTCAGGAGGATTGTTATTTTTAATGAAACACTCTGTGCAAGTGTGCCAGTGCAAAATAAACTGACTGCTTTTTTTTTTAATCTTTTTAACGAAGGGAAGTAACTCTGATGGCACGATTACTTTTTGTTATCCCATCAATTAATTATTTTCTCTTTCCTACGGATAAGATGTTTTTAATAAGACGATAATAATCACCAAATAGCCAACAACGTCATCTACGGAACGTTTTTAATAGTCTTACTTCGTATGGAGGAGACAATTAACATTTTCAAAATGAAAATAATTCACTTGATGCTTTGCTTTGAGTATGTAGTCTGATAACACCATCTCACTCGCGCACAAACAGAAGAAAAATAAGAAATCCCCAAAGTATTTTTGCGTGTTTTTTTGTTTTGTTTTTGTGTGTAAACAAACACAGTAAGGTTTTATTCTCAAGATTTCGTTTATTATTATTTATTTTTTTTTTTACCTTTGGAAGACTATATAGTTTTGTTATTTATCCTTTATTTTGCTTTCTGAATTGTTTCGGTCCTTCCTAGGTATCCTGTTGAAGTTGCGTTATTTCAATGGAAAATGTTCTTTCTCCATTTAACAACAACAAATCAGAAATTTGAAAAATTTCTTTCGTAACTTGCCAAAGAAATCCGTCAAGTAATTTGATTCCGCAAATAATTGTTATTCGTTTCCGCAACTGAGATATTCTTTTTTATTAAGTAAAGTTAGTTAATTTAATTAATTAGCAATTTAAAAAGTCACGCTGTCTTTCCTTCTCGTCTTCTTGGAGTATTTAGGGTTTAAAATAAAATTGTTATTGTTATCGACGTTATCGATTTACAGTTTTTTTTACTTCTGTTTTCCTCATTCATTTTCTTTCTTAAAAAATCAAAAGAAATCTTATTTATCAATTTTTGTCGTCTCTTTGCCAAAACTTCGGGGAATTAAATCCCAATTTAAAAAAAGGAAAAAAAAAATTAAATCTTTAAAAATAGTATTCTTTAATCTTAAATTTACTTTTGTTTTATTTTGAAAAATGCTTACGTCGAAATTTAAAATAATAATAATAATAATTCGAATTTAAATTTCTCTCAAAAAAAAAAAATTGATATGGGATTAGAAAATATTTTTATCCCGTGAAAAAGCTATGAATTGAAAACAGACGATTAATAAGGCTAAAAAGGGTACACATTCTAATATTTATATATTTGGTTGTACGTAGTTTGGATAATGATGGGGAATAAATACAAATGTTAAAAAAAAAAGAAAGAACTTTATTTTACTTGTACGTTAAGGTGTATCTCGTGTTAAGTAAAATTGTCCGCTGGCAACACAGATTGCTGTATGGGATCTTCAAGGGTACTTACTATTGACTAAACTTACCTTTGTTGCTGACAGATCAGGAATTTGGGTCAGAGAGAGGGAGAAGGAAGGAGTAGCAGAAAGGGATGAGTGGTTTTAAAATAGCAGTTCTTGGACTAATGTCTAGTAGAAAAAAGAAAGGAACAAGGTTATTGTATTTTTGGTTATAATAAAGTGTAAAAAAAGGGCCATTTTATTTTTGATAAAGTGGTCCCAACTTTAAGATATATTATAAAAAGCTACTCGTAGAGAGAAAAGAAATTATTCCAAATGATTACAGATCCAAGGAAAATTTTAGCAGCAGTAATTCAATCAATGAGTTGTTGCAATGTAATAATATTACCAATTATAATAATAATAATAGTCCATTTTCACATGAATGAAGTTATGTCTGTGAAGTTTACTGTTCTAACATGTCTCCTTAGTTCAACATTAAAGTTTCCAAGTTCAAGTAATATCATAAAAAGGTCAGGGCAGTGAAGTTGGAGCATTGGTAAAAGCTCGGACTCTGGAATCGTAAAATGCGAGTTCAAATCCCACTCAAAACCATTGCATTCACCTTAAAAATGGCCTTGTGCCAAACTTGGTTGGTGCTGCTCATCAAGTATATATAATATCTGAAAAAGGTCAAAGGGCCCATCTGCTGATATGTTGTAAAGATAATAATGAAGCTGAGAGCAAAAGTCTGAATAACTTGTAAAATTTTCCAGTTGCAAATGGTATTAGGATTTTTTATAGTTTTTTTTTTTTTTCATATTTCAGAACTTGAAAGTTAAAAAATGAGTTTGAACCGTACGCTAACGGTTTTAGAACCACCTCAGCCACCACTTAAAAAGCAGTTTACTCGGAAGATAAGTAGACGGCCGGGTGAGGAACATCATCTAAATTTAAATCTTAAAGATGAACTATTCCCTGCTGAACAGCTCCAAACTTATGACCAACCAGTTCTTGAATCAGTAGGAATCCCTGAAGTGTCCAGCGAAGCTCAGAAATTCATCAAATCTCTTGGTATGTTCTTTTTTTTTGCTTTCTTGAACATAGTTGTTCACCAATCATTGTATTTCTTTATTGACTGGTCATGTCTAGCTTTGCCTGTGGTAATTTTAAAGTTTGGTCATCATAAAGTGGAGAAAGAAGGGCCATTTTATTTTTGATAAAAAAAAACAACCTTTTATAATAAAGAGAAAAATTTTTAATCCAAATGATTACAGAACCAATGAAAATTTTAACAGCAGTTTTCATTGGTTCTGTAATCATCATGGATTAAATTTTAGAATTTATTTTACCACATAGTCATAACCATTCTTAATTTATTTTCGCCAGTGATAAAGAAGGAGGTCCATTTTTGTGTCTGGAGCATGCTTTGTTGTCTCTCTAAAATCTGTTTTTTTAGAGAGAGTAGGTTTATTTCTTTAAGAAAGGATATTATTTTAGTCGGGTTTGTTTTGTTAAAGAGGTTCCTTAGGTTAGATGTGTGATAGTATTTATTTCAATATTGTGCAGAATCAATGCAATGTTTGATGGTAAGTGGTTACTGGCATTTAAATCCAAATGATTACAGAACCAATGAAAATTTTAACTGCAGTTTTCTTTGGTTCTGTAATCATTTGGATTAAAAAATTTTCTATTAATGGTTATATTGTTACAACTTCAACTCGTAGCAGTAAGAATATAACTATTAATAGTAATAGTTTATTTTTACATAATAGAGTTATGTCTGTGTGTCAAAGAAGCTGGTCAACCACTAAAATTTTGGGTTCTTTCTAGCAGATTATATAATACAGTGTAACCCAGATATAAGAGGGTTGTCATGACCAGAGAAGAAGTCTCTTATATCCGGTTTTTGTTTAGGTAAGTATATACACAGGCTCTAATTTGGGACCAGAGAAAATCTTTCTTATATCTGGGTTTCTCACACTGTATAATTTGTATCATTTCTTTTCTGTCATTGGTTCATCTTGTACAACCCTGGGTATAAGTAGGATTGCCAAAATGTTAACTGGTATTAAATGACCTAAAAAGCTTGATATGCCATTAAACAAATATACATCCAGCCAGTTCGTTAGTACTCTGAGCTTTCACGTCCTTCTTGAGAATGTCCACATATATTAAATTAGGATATCTTGTGCATTGGTTCTCACAGAAGAACTTTACTCACCAGCAGATCTCGGTGCCTCTGGCAGTGTCTTTCTAGTCTCATTATCTTTACAGCAATCTTCTTGCTCACCTTAAACACATGAGCGTTTTGATAGTTAATGTCTTTAAACAAAAGAAAAAATAATTTTTAAAAAAACACGGATTAAACACAGATTAATCATCTCTGGTATGAACTCCCAATTACAAGAAGGTTCCCGAGGGAGTACACCTGATGAAGGCCGAAGAGATAATTGGCTGAAACGTTGTGTAAAAAACAAAAATAAACATGAGGACAACAGTCCGAAAAACAGTTGTACAATTTATCAAACCTCATCCAAAGAATTACAAAAAACTATAAAATACTTTGTTGCAATATTTCCTATTTTGATTTTGGATATTTTTTTTCTTCTATCTTTTTTGTTTTCCTGTAGAACCAAGTCACCTGAATCCTTTGACCTTTAATGAACATTTAATAACTAGTTCTGAAAGTGGTGATATAGGCGAGTTTGTCATCTCCATAGATCGTGCAGTATTCCATAAGCAAGACTGTTATTTAATCATTGCCAAAAGCCTTGGCTATGTGGAGGGAGTTTTATGTGGAACATCATTTACAGCCTATGTTAATTCACAACTAGAAACCCTTGAGCAAAGACACCATGAATTCGTCAAGGTAGGAAGAAAACTAATATTCAGTTCTGCTGTTATACAATTTTCATTGTTGCATTATTTTCCATTCTTAAATATTATCCAAGTTTTATAACTTGCAAAGCTAATTCCAAAGTTACTGCCACCTATTCCTAAAGCTATTTTTTTTTAAGTTAAAGAGCAAGGAAGATGGGAGTGGTACCATTAAAACAAGCAACCTTAATACTCCAGAATTTATTTTACCACATAGTCATAACCATTCTTAATTTATTTTCGCCGGTGATGAACAAGGAGGTCCATTTTTGTGTCTGGGGCATGCTTTGTTACTCGCAGCTTTGATGTCTCTCGGAAATCTTTTTTTTTTTAGAGAGAGTAGGTTTATTTCTTTAAGAAAGGATATTATTTCAGTTGGGTTTGTTTTGTTAAAGAGGTCCTTTAGGTTAGATGTGTGGTAGTATTTATTTCAATATTGTGCAGAATCAATGCAGTTTAATAGTATATGCTTGATGGTAAGTGATTCCTGGCATGCTAAGCATATTGGGGGGGGTCTGTACTTTTTAAGAGGTATGAAGGGTGGCTCTTGTGTGACCAATGCGTAGACAAAAAAAAATCAAACAAAAAGAAAAACAAAACTAGCAAACTAAAACCTGACTATTAGTGTATAAAGTACCAAAATCAAAAACATCCTGAATAACAGAATTTTTCACTACAGAAATCCTCTTTCACCAAAAAAAAAGAAAAAAAACCAACAATCAGCTTAACAAATAAAATAAGCCAAAACAACAATAAAAATATTAAACCAATAAACAGACAA